>APFE031277891.1:77809-92869 GCA_000404065.3 Pinus taeda | reverse complement strand
GGCCCTAAACGACGTTTTTTGGGAAATCTGGGGGCAACATGGGTCCATGGACCATGTTGCCCTTCCCAAAGTGGTAGTTCTCGGATAGATCTTTCTAACGAGCTATCATACGCGTCAAACGGAGATCGTATGCCAAAGTTACGACCCCGGGAAATTGATGTACCAATTTACCCAAAACGGGGCCCACAATTTGGCGTTTCATCTTCTAAAGGTCGGGTTTTGGAATGTGAAGGGTTTTCCATTGTTTCTAAATAATAAATAGGCCTTCGAGCCTCATTGTAACACAAGTTCGAACAGTTCAGAGACATGTAGCCGCACATCTCTTCTCAGAGATAAGCTACCATCGTCCTAGCTGGTTTATTCCAATTCTGGTTGTAAGCATATTCGGTATTTTCCATTAATGAAATGAAGTATTATTTCCGCTGCATCTCTTTATTTATGGTTATCGCATCTATGTATTTATGGTTATCTCTATAATCTATTGTGTTCCTGTTTAAATCCGGATCATGCTTCTGTTGATAAGCTTGTTGTTCTGCAGGGACAACAAAATCATGAGCAGGGCGTTTGGATAATGACTTCTTATAAGTAGCCATAGTTAAGAAAGGGGCACTGCCCTTGTCTTCCCTACCATGGACCTCATCCTCTTCTTCATATTTCTATTCTTCCATCACTATATTCTGAAAAATGGTTTTCACCCTTTGGTCTTCATTGGCATCTTTGTTTCTTCGCAAAATCCGCAACTTCTCCTTTTCCCCTTTATATTGATTTGGATTTGGATTTCCAAAGGTATAAGGAGCTTTCCCCTCTCTTGAATGCTACTCCACCCTTAATTTGGAAACTTCAAAGGCTAATTACTCTATCATCCTGGCCATTTTATCGATCTTGAGACCTGAGGATGATGAGGACTCCCCCCTCTGTCTTCCTCTATCAACATCACCTTCAAGCCTTTTTGTAGCCATGATGTTTGATTCTACTTCCAATGTTGCATCTTGCATATCAGCCAAAGAATCACATCTTATCTCCCTCAATAGTAAGAAGAAACGTGAATCGAAGGCATTCGCATAAGTGAGCTTAGCAGAGGTAAGGGTGGGTTTCACTTCAGCTGGTATTCTGCTGTACATGCAGTTAAATCTCTTATTGAAATCAGACAGCGGCTCACCATTTTCCCTCTGTAAGTTTCCAAAATCAGTATGGTAATAGAGCAGGTTTTTTTTATCTCCCCAATGCTTCAATGTTTGCTATGGACCTAGGGGCCAATTCTCTGAACCATTTTCTAGCTTCACCATCAAGGCTCTAGAAAAACACTCTCATCCACACATCATCTTCACTGATATCTAGGTTAACATCATAACTATAAAAATATTCGAGGTGTTTTTCAGCTGTTACTCCCTCTGTACCAGTGAGCTTAGGCATATACTTCTGGTATTCTCCTGCATGCATGGCATTCAACGGAACAGCCAAGACCAAGGGTCCATATCTAGCAGCTAAGATTCTTTCCATCTTTGTAGGTGCTTGCTGGCCTGCCATGACTAGGGTAGGTGGAAGGATACTGGTAGATTGAATGGTAGAATGAAATGAAGTAGATGACAGAGACAAAGGAATATGATGGACTATATGGGAGGCTTTCTTTGGACTGAGATCCAAAGGGGAACTAAATGAACAAGGAGCTTGATGAATCTCTGAGGGTATTTCTTCACTAACAATGTTAGGCTCTATATCTTCAAACTATAATTTCTCAACTATAGGCCCTTATTGTAGAGATACATAAGGTTTTTCAGGCTTACCTAATCATGATGCTCCTCTCAGTGATGTTTTCTTCGGCTTAGCAATCTCTCAGGGTCAGTTGGTGATTTCTGAGGATTTCTCGGGTATGCCTCACAAACTGAGCCAGAATTGTAATCTAGAGTCACCACAAGGTTGGTCCTCCAGTAGAGTCGCAAAAGAGATGATTACAACTAGAAATGTGTCTAGACTTTGTCTATCATCAAAGTTGGAACTGTGTCGTTCTCCTAGGGAAGTTGAGCTTCAATCTCCTCTCCCCGGCAACAGTGCCAATTAATGTTATCACCCCAAGAAACTCTCCTAGGTTGTAGCTCGGAGATGCTCAGGACATTACTAATTCAACTTAATGTTGCAGATGGATGAATGGAAGGAATGATGCTTGTTTAAGCCAGATAACCACTCCTACTTTGCTTGACTCCAGACATGCGTGAACACCCCCAGGCTACAAGGCTTTTGACCACCAATTACTCACAGTTTAAGGATTGGGTGAATATGGAGAATATTGACCACACCAGTAGATGCACAAGACCTTGTGATGGCTAGCTGCAACCAGTAAAGAGGTCTGTAAATATAACTCCCTAATGCACATATAGGATGACAGCTCTATGGCATTAAGTGAAAAGAAACCCGAAAAACACTTTCACTGATACATACAATATTTTAACACAGAGGTAGGATGACAGCTCCTCTAATGCTAAACATCAAGAGTTCAGGAGAACTGCATAATAGGCACAACCTAGAACATAATAGGAATGAAAAGTGAGAAATTAATAGCAAAAGAAGCTTGTATTAGATGAAAATGAAGACAAGGCTCTGCAAGTATCAAAGTAGTTACAATATCCGAAAGTTGAACCTTACATCAAAACAACAACCATCAACTTGATTACATATTATTTCTGGGTATATATAGAGTTTGAATACAAAGGCACTCAGCCACTCTAAGTGTGGAGGGGTCATAATTGACCACCAAACACTTTAACTACCTCGCAGAGCCTCTAAGTGCAATTGCTTGCTGTATCAGATGAATTTGATATCCTCGGGTGCTCTGCTGTCCTCTGAGGTGGCTGGAGTATCGTATAAGATAAAATGCCATGCTTGTTAAATGCAAGTTTTTGCTCAGCCCTTGTCCTTCTTCTTCTCGGGTATACAACCTATTGAATGTGGTGGTTGAGGAGGAAATGCACCAGGTATAGGTAAACAGGTCACTTTTGTCCTTTCGGGAGCATGGAATGGTTTAAGGTACGTGAACTGCAAAGCGGGTGAAACAGTCAGGTGGAGGAGTAATATGGCCATTAGATTGGGCAGATCGATGGCGGGGATTGCTTGGTAGGGAGTACCGGGAGATATGGAAATGGAGTGGATGCAGGCCGTTGGATCTCGGTCTGATAGATCCAACGGTCATTGGGCATCGAAGATGCGCGGAGTTTATCAGGCGGGAAGGGCAGTTTTGGCGGTGGGCAGTATTGATCGCACTACCTTCAGAAGCTAGGTGGTAAAAGTACAATGGCGTGTGATCTCAATCATTGTGTGACGCGTGGCAGATGAGGAGGGATGAAACCACTTTTCATCATTCATTAACACGCTTCTACGTTATGGCAGCGGGGGAAAAGGATGTCGTCCGATCGCATGGTAGATGATTAGAAGGCAGGGTCTAAATCATGCGAGTTTCGTTGGATGTGACGGGGAAACATTAGATTGCGGGTGACGAAGAGCAACGGTTAAGGTCACGATAGAGGGTTTGTAAAGGCGTGCAGTTATATGGGGTTTTGGGGTTCTAACGCCCAAGGCTTAAGGAAAAGAATTTTATGTGATTTTTGACAGAAGCATGTGTAAAGGAGATGAGAGGGGAATGGGTGTGGAAATGGATAAAGGTGAGGATAACCGGTGTAGGCCTTCTTTGATTAAAACCAAGGGCCGGGCTTACTTCTACTCCTCGAGTATCAACAATATGTAGCAGAGCTAACAGTATCCCTGACTAATCCTTCACTCTTATTGTGGTCGCTTTCTGACCGTTTAGACCATTCTGGTGATTCTCTTCCAGACTTAGATTTAGACTTGTCTGGCCCTGAGCTTCCACTTATGATAATGTTGGGAGTGGGTTCCCTTATTGGTTCTAAGAACAACTTGTCCAAGTGGAGGTTTGCCAATCTTCGTTCTCTATAGAGTTTAAATTCTTGGAATTCTACTAAGCCAAACTAGATTTGAGCCATGTGTAATATGTCTTTGAGTGTGCTCTTCTATTGGAAGATGTCATCGAAGAGATCATCTTCCTCAGTGAACACTTTTATTTTAACAACTATATTAAAATTCTTTATTACATCAAAGGGATCAAACCGTCTCCTTGGGAACTTAAACAATCATAGACTCAACATGTTGTCTACTTCTCTGAAAGTATGACCTAGGTCAAACAATGCAAAGGCCCCACAGGCCACATGGAATTGCGGCCAGATTGCCTTTTTCTTGTCTTTTAGTTCTTTGCTCATTCTTCCAACTCCGCAAGTTTGGTAGGCTATTTCATGGGCCCTTAACTTATCAGGAACATACAAGGGAAGTACATGAGGGGAAGAAATGCTTCCGAATACTTTGATATAAGTGAAAACTTCTTCTCCAAACCATCTTCCAATAGGGAGAATATCAATTTCGGCTTCAGGAGAAAATCTTGGGGAATCTTTATTATACAACATTTTGTGAATGGGTAGCATAACTCCATGGCAGATTCTATAAAAATATGGGGTAAACTTAGAATCCCATAGTTCCTTATGGTAAACTTGAATGGGAAAGGGATTCTGTACCGTCCATTTCCAACACATGAGAGGAAATCTAGAAACAAAACTTATAGCATCCATGACATAGGCAACTAAAAAGAAAGGAGGATAAATCCTCTGAGAGGGAGTTCTTTTAGACCGATAATTCCAAATAGTAGAGGCTAAGTTATTAGACAATATCTGGGCCTAATCCATAATAGTGGTGTTGGTGGCTGCATCTAATAGGGGTAGCCACTTGGATGAAAACTTGTTGATATCAGGTTTTCCAAATAGCCTACATAACATTGCAGCAGTGAAACAATATGGAAAGGAGAGGGAACTAGTACTGTACATACCATATTTTTCCTTTTTTAATGGCTCTTCCTCTGCTAACCAGCTTTTGGTGCATTCTGCCAAATCTTCTTTCTCCTTGGCAAATTTCTCCACAAATTGCTTATTGTAGCTAGCCTGTGGCTCTAGTAAATGATACATACATCTTAAATCCTATGGGGTAAATGACCCAATAACCTTCTCGTTCCGAGACTTGAATTTTTTATCTGTTATATTAGCATTGCCTATTACCCATTTGACCATATTTGTATAGGGAAGTATTTTAGGCCTTGCTGCTATACGATGCAGGAATGAGCATGCAAGCTCTGTAAGTGATGCTTTCGGAGACCCGCTTGCATCTGTTGTAACTATAACTTCCATGACTCTCAAGTTTTCTTCCTCTGGTAGATTATACATGCCCTCCCAAGTAGATATGCCTACTTCTCTAGTACAGGTGGTATCTGTGAATAAGGGTGTCATTTCTGTTTTCTCAGTAACCGAAGCTTTTCCCTTCTTTCCCATTATGTTCTGCACACTGTTCTATATATTGTTCTATGTACCACTCCTGCAAGTTCACAAATAGAGAACTAAGACATAATGAGAAAGATAATGAATGATGGTAAGTGATCAAGTGACGAGAAAGCTCTTAATTTCAAAATCATATCAAATATATCACCCTACTTGAAATAACCTTTCGCTCAGATATAAATCCTTTCTCATAAATAACCATCAATAATGCACTAAGTTGACATTAATGCCCATAACTCGGTATTAGATTATGAGAAATATTTTATTGAACAATGAGAATTGTTGATCTGTGATAAAGTGATTTTACGATTTTCTTCGCAATATCATAGAACGCAATATCGCATATCGCCAGATCGCTAATCCTTTTCGTTAACAAGCATTTGTTTCTTTATGCAACTGCAAGATGTGATTTGCGAGATGCTTTATCGCATATCACAGGATCAAGACGTTTTATATTAGGTGGCTCTATGACATATGAAATCTACGACATGCTATGAGTCTGTAAGGTGCGTGATATCGCATCATCGTGGTTTCGCAATTCAGAAAGTTTCTTTATATGATATCCTCCTTTACCCTTTTGCAATGCGATGTTCATTATTAAGAGAATGATTTTATTTGAGACTTATCATAATACTTAAGATTTTGTGTTTTTCGGATGTTTTTCCTAAGTTTATGATAGTTTGTTTTATTAAAAGGGAATTCTAAGTGCTAGTTTTTACTTTTAGAAAGGTCCCCATTTATTTAGTGATTACTAATACTAAAAAGGGGGGGGGTTGTTGCTGGCCACAACAATTGGCGATTCACTAGAAAGAACTAGTTATCTCTGATTATCTTTTGAATTTTCTAAAACTTCCAAAACAGAAAAGTTTTCTGGAAAATCAAACTTTATTATAGAAATATAAAGTGCATCATGCTCTTAGTCATTAACAATAGTTTGTTTCTTTCGTGCTAATTCTGATTATTTTCTTCCCAAAGCTACTCATTACATTTACATCAGTCACTACTTGGTTTATAAAAATGAAAACAAAGACATCTATGTAGATCAATTTTAAGTATGCTCATTTGTCATAGGTAGAGCCTCTGCTACCAACAGGCGTCTATAGCCTCGACAGGGTTACCTGTTACCCAACAATGATCCAGTATCCTACTTCAAGAAGTATACAGTTTTCAAAGATAAATCCACATTCGCACTTATTGCTTTCATTTTCTTTTAATTCTTAAAGAACAATGTCTTGGTTTGGTGGCCAAATTTTGACAGTGCCATTCACTTGATTTATAACTTTATTAAACAAGTTGGCTCGTGATGAGACCCCTTGTCTTTTGATTGCAACAATCTTGAGTCATTGCCCTGTTTTGGTGCAGTTTGGAAATGTCAGGTAGTTATAATCTTTATGATCATGATAAGTCGGCTCTTGATGAGACCTCTTATTCTTTAATTTTATAGTGCATAGGTGGATTACTCTTTGAAACTTGTAATTCCCTAAGTGGAGAGGAAGTCATTGGTTCCTTAAGAATAGCTCTGGATGAAAATTATAGAGTTTTTTAAAAACAACTTTTCTACAGAGAACCGTTGTTTTGTTATTGATGCTTTTCATTATCGATATAAAACAAATCCCCACTAAAGGTTGTTTTTAATCAAAATTCATAAGGCTAAAACTAGTAAAATTTTAAGGCTTGTAGCACTTGACTATATCTTTCAATAATAATGATTATTTTTCCAAATTAGTTCTATTTATACAAGCGAAAAACAAAATTTAAAAGAAACACTAATATTTTTTGTGAAATCCAAAGGTAACCATTCACAACCTGTTTTATTATCAAAATAAAACTATAAACAATAATCTACAAAAATAGAAGAGGTCATATTCTATGAAAAGTATTTTTTAAGGATCTGCCCGTTAATAGGTAAATATTCTCTTTTCCCTGCTAAATCTTGCAACATGAAAGTCGATGGACCTATGATTTCAACAATTTAGAATGGTCCAAGTCACATCCATTGGAATTTAGAATGTTTGCCTTTTTCTTCATGAGCCTTATCCCATTTCAATACCAAATCTCTAATTTGAAAATTCTTCCTAGATACCATGTTTGAATCGAAAGAAGCCTTTACTAATGCTTGATGATGACCATGTGTAATTTTAGCCTGTTCTTGTTGTTCTTCTAGCTTAAGGATATGCATTTGTCTTAGTTATAAAGATGAATATGGTGTTTCTTCAATAAATTGAACTAAGGCTAAAGAAGGAATTGCTAGATGAGTTGGGAGAACTACTTCTTTCCCATAAACTAAATTAAAGGGAGAAGTGCCAATGGAAGCCTTTTGAATTATTCGGTCTGCCCACAGAGCATACAGCAAAGATTTGTGCCAATTTTTATGATTCTAATCAATACTTCACTTAATGATCCTGATTATTTTTTTATTTGTTGATTCGACCAACCTGTTCCTTTGTGGGTAATAATTGGCAGAATACTTAAGCTTAAAACCTTTTTAAGTGCAAATTCAGTCATACAATTGGTAGAAAAGTATGATGCATTATCAAACATTAAAGCAGAAGGTAAGCCAAACCTAGAAATTATGAACTGATCTATGAAATCGATGATATGTTCAGCATTAGTTGTCTTGAGAGGAACTGCTTCTACCCATTTAGTAAAATAATTTGTAGTTGTAAGGATGTACCTATGCTATTTAGAAGAGTGAGGAACAATCACATCTATTATATCCAATCCCCATTGCTCAAATGGTTGGTTGATATTGACTGGTTGCAATGGAAATGATGGTTTCTTCTGTCTTCCAGTAGTAGTTTGACAAACTTGACATTTCCTTACATAGCTATGTTCATATTTAAATAGTGTGGGCCAATAGTATCCGGCGTGCAAAATTTTGTGTGTTGTTGCATCTCCTGAATAATGTCCACCTACTGGTCCATCATGGAGTTCCTGCAACACTTTTTCAGCTTCATATTTCTCAAGACATCGAAGAAGGACAGAATCATAATTCATCCTAAAAAGTACATTGTTTATGAGTTGATATTGCTTGGATTTCACTCTTAGGGCTCTTTTCTTTGTATGATTCAGATTTAAAGGAGCATATCCATTTTTTAAATAAAACATGATATTAGCATATCTTGATTCAATATCATTTAGGCTTACCTCATACATTTGTACCTCTTGATTAGGAGATGGTATTTCTGATATAAGCAATGCTCCAGCCAACATTCTACAAAAGCCTTGACCTTTTACAATATTTGTTGGCTTGATCTCAGCGTCGTATTCTTGTAGGGCAGTGACCCAATTTACTCTCTTTTCACCCACGTCTTTCTGTACCAAGAGATTTCTTACTGCTAGAAATGACACTATTATCTTTGTATGGGTGTTAAGAAGAAAGGGTTTAAAGTTTTTGATCACTTTGAAAATAGTAGAAGCTTGTTTCTCAAGGTTAAAATAATTTAATTCAGCCCCTTGCAAATTTGAACTAAAGAAGGCAATTGGGGCTTCCGCTTTGTCTTGATTGGCTTGCGTGAGTATTGCAGCATATGACTTCTTAGAGGCAAATGTATATAAAATGAAAGGATCAGAAAAATTTGGAGTCGCTAGGGATGGGGCATTAAGAATTGCTTGCTTAATCAGATTGAACGCTTCATATTCTGCCTGACGCCATTTAAAGAGTGATTTTTTCTTGATCACTTCTTGTAATGGTGACACAATTCTTGACATCAAGTATATACAAGTCTTTGGAGACTCCGAGGAGTAGGATGTGTATTAGAATCGTCAAAACATAATTTCCAAAATAAAGATTTATTTACAGGACTATCTACAAAATTAACACATTTAGAACTATCTGTTTGAGAAAAGTTTTCCACTTGAGACAAAACAGAATGTTCTAAATAAGGCGAAATATGAGCATTAAAATTTCCTAAGAAAGAGTCAATAGAATAGTTTCCAATTATATTGTTGTTGTATCTATAGGTTCATTTTCTCCTTCCAGTTCCGTCACTATGTATTTTTTATTTCTTTCTCGCTCAACCTTTATTTGATTTGTTTTACCATTGTAAGGGAGGCACATGTGTGACCTGTCAGTCGCAAAGTATCCATGAAGCTTTTCAGACCAATCCCTGATAAGAATTAAACCATACAATTCAGGAATGCCTGTAACTAAAATATTAGTGACTTGACATACCTTTGGATTCGATGAGAGCCCTATGGTCACTTTATTTAATTCACCAATTACTTCAACCTACGATTGGTCTAACTGTACTATGCGTACTGCAGATTTTTGAGGTCGGAAGTTTAACTTTGCACAAATTGTTTTAGGCAAAATATTAGATGAAGCACCTGAATCTACCAAACAATTATGCAAATTTTTATTGAAAATTTTGTAAGTAAGGAGGAATGGAGGGGTATGGGATTTTGACCTACCTCCAATTAAAGCAATATCATTTGGGTCAACTTTATTTCTGATTCCAATTGGAGGTCTTCCCATTTCATGAGAAGCTTTCGAGATTACAGTGGCAGGAAGAGGTGCAACGTGTACTGCATGTAAATCTTTCAAAAGTAATTTCTGTTGATGTTTTAATTTGTTCAGATCATGAAAAGTAATGTTGGCCCTACTCTTCTTCATGTCTTCAATGATATTATACTCCATCTCATCAGAAACAATCAGTGTTTTAGATGGAGTTGATGAATAAGATTGGACTGGGCTTGTCTAAGTCGCTTTTGGTGACGATTTATTTCCTGCGACTTTATCTTTGGAAACCGAGCTTGTGTTTTTCTATTTAGAACTGGGTTGTGGAGGATCAAGTTGATTTCTACTTCTGGTACTGACTGGTGATGCCTCTTGATCCTCTTCGTCTGGAAGAATGAATTCCCACATTCCCTCTAGCTCTACAACTTCATCTTCATCAATAGGTTCTTCATTGGACACTTCTTCTTCTCCTTCAGATTCTGCATTTATTATAGCATTGGGAGGCTTTGAAGCAGTTGAAGGATTTTTCCTATAAGGCTTGTAGGGTTTCTTAGAAGAAGTTTATGCTACTTGTATTTTAATGTCAACCATTTCATTAAACATGGTTTTTAAAACTTTTTGCAATCCTTCTAAATCAAATGGATCCTTTAATTTCTTTTTCTTAGGATCATCTGTAAAAGTCACCTTCTTAGATTTTCTTTCATCAACAACGTTTTTCTTTTCTAAAGCTAAGATACGTTTTTCTACCACTATCACTTCCTTCATGTTTTTAGCCAATGTTGTCTTGGCAGCAATATCAACAAATATTGTTATGTTTGATGGTAAAGCAGATATGTACCATTCACTTCGAACTTCTTCACTAGGCTTGGAAGCGGTAGGGATTTTATTCAAAAGTTTATTGAAACATGAGTTGAAATCTTTGATAGGCTCTTCTGATTCAGTCTTAAGATTCGATAGATCATTTATCAATGTTTTTGTAGACCTATCATCGCCAAACTTTGTCAAGAATTGCTCTTGAAAAATGTCCCAACTAGTAATGGATCCTGATGATAATGAAAAATACCAAGATCCGGCTGCTGCTTGTAAAGTATAAGGAAAAAGTCAACAACAATGTTTTCATTTGTAATTCCATTTAAATTTATTGATAACATAAATTTATTTATGTGTTCTTCTGCTAGCATGTCTGCTTCAGGGTTAAACTTGGGCAGCCATTTCTTAGAATGGGCCAGTTGTTGACTCAAGGGCACAGGCATTGAGACTACCCCTGGATTGTTCCATGGGTTTTAAGCCATTGTTGAACTACTAACAGAGGAAAACGTAGATGAAGTTCCTTGTGGTAGGGATGAGGATGTCGAAGTTCCAGTACTTTGTTGAACAACGATATGAGGTGGAGGAGCGGATGGTTGACTTTGCAATGGAGAAGATGGAATGGATGTTGATGATGAAAAAGTCTCACTATCAGACCCTTGAGGTGTCTTCCTTGCTATTTTCCTTTTAGGTATAGGTAAATCAGTTGGTTTGATACCAATTTTTTCACTTTGTAATCTGGTAAGAGGATGTGAAGGATTGTATTGCGAAGTCACACTACCTTGAGATAATTTAGATTTTTGTGATGATATTGAAAATCCTTGAATTTTATGGATCAAAGACTCAACTTCAGTGGGTTCAATAGTAGATCTATCTGAGATGTTTGGGTTTGTTGTAGTGGTTGTTCTTTTCTCAACTTCTTGCTTAAGATTTAAAGATGGAATGCAATGGAGAATTCGAGGGAGATGTTGAGGGCGATTTACTCTCAGAATGGTTTTTAGATTTAGATTTACTAGCCATTCATAGTTCGGGCCTTCTTTCTAGTGCAAAATATGTTGAAGCCCTAAAAATCGAGTCTACAACAAGGGGGATACCCACCCGGTCCAGACCTTGAAATCAGCTCCTTTTCCGTTTGGGATGGTGGGTCCGACTGGGGATAATGGGACCAGTTTCCCCATTTGTTTGTGAGGATGTTAAGGGATGATGTTTTCCTTTCTAAACAAGTTTCTAAATAAAATACTTTAATCTAAATCTAATCTATCAAATGCAATTTTATTCTAACAAATTGAAACATCTAATTCCAAAACTGTCTCGAGATTAACGCTTCACTTATGTGATTTAAAATAGTTTCTAACATCAATTGGTAATAAAGATCATTCAATTGCTACGAGAAAATAATTTATTAAAAGTGAATTGTTTCGTATAATAAATTAGCCGAAACAATTGTGAGAAGCATATCGCATAATAAGTTGTTCATACACTAAGAATAAACAGAATAGTCACCACTATACAAAAGTGCCAAATGATAACTTAAACATTCAAGCTTTTATATACAAACAACTGAAAATAACATATTACTTGACACATAAGTAGAAATCATTAAGAGATAAAAGTACCATTGATAATAACTCCTACTCATGAGCTTCAGCAATATAGATTTATCTTCTCATAATTCGATATCTACTAAGAGTATAGAAGTGCATTTCAGTAGCAGACATGAAACACATATACCAATAAATCTCGTTCCATTCATTCATCAAAACCTCCTCAGAGGGTGCAGAAGTGCATGTTTTGAAGAACTATTTTTGACAAATTTCTGGACGCCTCTCTAAATGCATGAGAGGGGTTTAAATACTACTAACTAAAGACAAAAAATAGTTTATTACAAAAATATAGAAGGAGGTTTAAATGACCGTCCTCATCTAAGGCAAAAATAAATAAATAAATAAAACTAAAACTGTATCTGAAAATTAACTATGCATCTGTTCTCTTAGATTGCAAGCGTCTAGCATCGACTTCAGGAGTGTGGGTTGGTCGACCTGTGATTTTAATTGTCCTGTGAAAATAGAATTAGCAAGTGCTCGCGTTATCTTCTTGGCAGAATTTGTAAGGCATTTTAGATTCATACACTGACTCTGCAGTTTCACCAAGTGTTGCCAGTAAGTATCCCAATTTAACTTGGTTAACATTTCGATTGACTCTGCCTTTTCTTCAGCTTTCTGTCTCCAACTTGTCTATAGTTGTTGTGCTTTTGGGAGAAATCCTGGAGTGATTTCTGATATCAAGTTGGCTCTATGTAGATTTTCACTGACACAGTCAATGACATTTCTTGCTGCTATCGCTGCCTGTTCTACCTTCTTGATTTGTGCATCCCACTTATTAAATAGCATTTCTTTGTAGGATTCATTGATCTTAAGCAACCCTGCTTTCTTGCCTTCCTCTGTTTCCTGCCAATTCAAATAATCATAAACTTTCTTGTCAATTAAATCATAATCAAGTCACAAGTCCACGACTTGACTTGTGATTTTGTCGCTCATCTCACAGTGTGAGTTCCATTGCGATATTCTTTGGCAAAGGGTCTCTTGCTGTTGCAGGAGTTGGTCATTCATGGCAAGGGCTTCTGTGACAAATTCCATGACTTTAGGGTCATCTTTGTGTTTTTATATTGTGGCCTATAATTGGTGCTCTTTTTTGGCCAGACTGCTTTGATAACCCAGTTGCATCTGTTGAAAGTCCAGTTGTTATTTTTCCAATTTTTCTTCTGCTTCCTGGCTAGTGCTAGCCTACTGTAACTATTGCTACAAAAATAGGATTTTATCCTCTTTATTTTAAGCAATAGCTGTACTTCAGATGCTTTATCAATAGTAGCAGAAGCATAAGCTCTTGCGATCTGGGATAACTTAGTCAAGTTTTATGTTGGATCAGTGGTAGGGTCACGCCAAAGGACATCAACTGCTCTGCCTCAGGTGAGAGCAGGCTGTCTAGTTTTTATTTCTTTCTCTGTCTTCTGACCACTGCTTTGTGCTATGGACTGTAAAACACATCTAGAGGAGGGATTTCCTCTATCTTCAGCATGAGTTTAGATGATGGAGCTATGGGAATGTGCTTAGTTTCTGGAGCATTGACAACTGTTTCAATGACCATTTTTGTCATTTTCTGTGCTATATTCCTTGGTGTCTCCATGTTTTACTCCTCAGTGTTGATCAATTCATTGATTTTTTCCCACTCTTTCTCCAGCTCTGTTCTTAATGGCTTTGTTGGTTGGATGAGGGGAGTGGGAACTTTCACATGTGTTGGTGACAACACTTGCTACTTAGGATTTTCTTTAGATTGGGCAGTATCCCTAACTAATCCTTCACTCTTATTGTGATCACTTTTTGACCGTTTAGACCCTTCAACACATATTTCATTAAAAATAGAAATTTTTTATTACAAGGATATTACTGGAATTGAGTTTTTTGGTGCTTTTGAAATTCTATATCCACTATTTAATTCGAAATCTAAAAAAATATTCATTCTTCCAGTGATTCTCTTCTAGACTTAGATTTAGACTTATCTAGCCCTAATCTTCCACTTATGCTAATGCTGGGAGTGGGTTCCATTATTGGTTCTAAGCGCAACTTGTCCAAGGGGAGCTTTGCTAATCTTCGTTCTTTATAGAGTTTAAATTCTTGGAATTCTGCTAAGCCAAATTGGATTTGGGCCATGTGTAAGATGTCTCTGAGTGTGCTCTTTTGTTGGAAGATGTCACTGAAGAGATCATCTTCCTTAGTGAACACTTTTATTTTAACAGCCGTAGTAAAATTCTTTATTACATCAAAGATATCAAACTGTTTCCCTGGAAACTTAAACAATTGTAGACTCAGCATGTTGTCTACTTCTCTGAAAGCATGACCTAGGTCAAACAATGCAAAGGCCCCACAGCCCACAGGGAATTGCAGCCAGATTTCCTTTTTCTTGTCTTTTAGTTCTTTTCTCATTCCTCCAACTCCACAGGTTTGGTTGGTTATGTTTGTTACCTATATCAATAGGTTTCATATTTCATGATTGGCTATAAAAGGTCCAAATATGCTCTGCTTTGATGATGCAAAGATCCCATATTTCCATAAAGAGACAAGGTGTGTCTGCATCTTGATAGAGACTCAATTTTGATGGATGGTCCAACAACCTAATCTGGATCATGCCATGTTTAAATTTCCTGCTGTAGAATAGAGAAAGAAGTCTGTCCAAACTGTTTAATCTTGGCAGACAAGTAGTACAGGTAGAGAAGAAAGAGTCCCAACAGTTTAATCTGGGACCCTGGAAGAAATAAGGGTAGGATTTGATAGAAAATCAAAGGAAAAGCCAGGGAAAAGAAAAGGCACACAAAGGGTCTACAAGTCCAAGTGCACCCTCCAAGAAGAAAAAATG
>APFE031277891.1:46440-72739 GCA_000404065.3 Pinus taeda | reverse complement strand
GCAGCCGGACACTCTAGTTGAGGGCCTAACTGAGGAAGAAAGAATGCTTAAAAATGTCAAAGAGCTTGAAAAGACAATTGACCTAGATTATGTGCAGCAGATACCCTTCAGACTGCCTTACTCAGTGGGACAAGGGACCTTAGTTACAAGGACTGCACCACAGGCACCTACTACAACAACAGCAGCAATGGACAAAGGCAAAGGCATAATAGGTGCAGAGGATGAGCCAGAAAAGGGACAGACTGAGCAACAAACAGAATAGAAAACAGAGCAACAAAGAGAGAAGGAAACAGGGCAGGAGACACAGCAGAAAACAGAGCAGCAAACGAGCCAGCAACAAGAACAAGCTGTTAAGCCACAGAATGGGCTGCCAGAAACTCATACAACACAAACGCCACCACCTCAGACTCAGCAGTTAACTGTCCCAATTCTACAGACCCCAGCACATGAAGAAAGGGGAGTAAAAAGACAAAGAGAAGAGTCCACTCCTCTCAGTGGATCCTCCGACCAGCCAGAAGCCAAAAGGCAAAGGGCAGATTCCCCAGAGGTGGAAGACATTACTGAAGATGTCTTAAACATTTCAACAAAGGACAAGGAGAGTAGCCAACACACAGGAACAAGCTCCTTTCAGCAGGAGAAAACTTTACAGGTTAGCTTGGAGGTGGCCTCTCAATCACAATAGAGCAAGAAGCCAAAGAGCACCAAGGCTTCCTTCAAACAAATAAAGGCTCAAAATGAGCTATTGAGGGCTGAAGTGTACAAACAGTTTATAGATGTTACACCAGACATGCAAGAGAGACTGATGTCTGTTTATGAAATCCAAGAGGAGAAAATAATATTCAGTCATTTTAAGCCCAAGGGGCCACAGCCTAAGACAACTACAGACTTCATAAAGACAAGGGTGGAGGTCTTGGCTAGAGATATACATCCCATGGACCAAATCGAACTCCACAAGCAGGCTGGAGAGATGGTCTATGCCACCCTAGTAGAAAAGGCCACATTGGCCCATGAGCTGAAATAATCTTTGAAAAACACTAATACTCAGCTAGACATTGAGAGGATGTCCTCCAAAGCCAAGGACAACAGAATAAAATCTCTTGAAGATATCATTGTTGATTTAGGGCATGATCCTAATGATCCAACAGGCGTTAAGGCCCTCATAAAGAAGAAAGATGATGACCTCAGTGCATTGAGGAAGAGATTGAAGCTGCCACCCACTGAACACCCTCAGACAGCTGAGCTTCAAAAGCAAAAACAGGTAGAGGATCAGCTAGACCTCTTGCTGCAGCAAGATCAGAGGATCCAAGAATTGGAGAAAGAATTGGAGGGAGCAATACAAGACAAACAGGGAGAATCCACTTCCCAAGCTCCTCCAACTACTTCCACAACAGCAGCAACATCAGGGGCAACAGTGGCCCCCACAACAGAAGCAGCAGGTACATCAGCAGCTCAATAGGACAATCCAAGTATGGAGGACCTAACCAAGGCTGTCAAGAAAATGGAGCTCCAGGCCAATGAAATAAAGAAAACCAAGGAGAAGTTGGCAGAGCTGGAGTCAAAATATGACAAGTCCAAGATAATGGTGGCTGAGCAGGGCAGAGAAATAAAGGCCCTCAAGGACAAGATAAAGGCCCTTGAAAAAGAATTAAATCTAGAAACAGCCATGGCCGAAATAAAAAGGATCTTATGGGCCAAAATAAGCAAATCCATCACACAACAATGGAAATCAATAAAGACAATACATCAGCAGATGGAATTGCTAGGCCAAGCACACATAGAGATCAATAAGGGTAAAGCAGTACTGGGAAACAGGCCAGAACAGGCCAATAGAATGGTAGACTTCCTGAACAGGCATGAGCAGGAGGAACTGGCAGCCATGGGTATTCCCAATAGAACAGAAGCTGTCCTCCTTGCCAAGAAAGTGCTCACCCTCAGGAGTTATGTACAGGCAGTGGAGAGAAAATGTTATGAGATGATAGCAGATGTGGAGGAATTTAAGATCAAAATGGAAGAACTACAAGCAAAAGGCTTGCCCAGCCTCTTAAATAGTGCAGGAAAATTGGTCTCCCAAGAGCAGTTTGCCAATAGAATGGTGACATACATTGAGAATCAGATTATTGCATCTGGCAGTACATCTGAACAAACAGGGCCCCCCTCAGGACAGAGTTTATATGATAAATTGGGAGGCCTATTCTTTATTGAAAATGAAGTGAACCACCTTTTTGAGACTCCTCCTAATTTCTTCAAATATACAGAGGCTGATGAGACCTTAATAAAGATTAGGAGGCATCAGTTGCCTAAGGAAGACTGGTGGCAATCAATGCTCCAAATTCTACCACGGTAGCTCCAGTTGTCCACTCACTGCCAGCTCCAGGTCAAACAGAGGACAAACAACAAGATAAAGTAAGTGTTAAAAGCATCTGAGTGCTGACTCAGCATGCAAACTACGACGGCTAGCCACAAGATAAAGAAATGCGCAAATCTTGGCAGTGTACCCTTAGCCAACTCCAAAAGCCACCAAGTCAACAGTGTCTGACTATTTTCTGACAGCTAAGGGACTAAAAGTAATCACAACATTCACTCTCTCAGTGGCTACACTCCAGCAGTTGGTTGAACATTTATGGAGCATTTATTTTCTATTCAGATATTTTCTTATGTAAAATTTGTATATATACTCCCCTTAGTAACGCATAAGGGGTTGGAAAATTTCTACTCTGAGGCATGTATATTCAGTACTTTCAGAAAGATTAATAGAAAGAGCAAGTTCAGCTCAGTGATTTCATGGAACTCTAGTGTCTTGTTGATGATCTTAGTGCTGTTGCAGAATCCCTGTGTTGCCTGGTGGAATGATATGTTTTCTTTAAACTTTATTCTGTTTCTCTATGTTATTACATTTTCATGTTCCTTTCATATCTGGCAATAAAGAAAAAGAATAGTTCAGGATATGTGTTTTAGCACCCTGTGCTCAATCTTATATTGCTGTAAATGTTTTCCCCAGGATTAAAATAAACATGAATTCTTAAATGCTCATGTTATATTTAGTTCTATGTTGTGAATGTTATCTAGAAATTCTTAAATGCTTCCAGGTAATGTTATCCAAGTAAAAATTAGCTTTCTTTCACCTCAGTTTACAAAAAGATTCTTAATTGCCTTTCTTATACTGAACATATCGTACCCAACCTCAATATCAAATCATTATTCCTCAGACAATTATCTTGCTCTGCAGCCTTTATTTACAAGCATCAACACAGCACACCAAAACAAAGGACCACTGACTCCATTGCCCAATGATAAGCAAGATTCTGGTAAGAGTATACACATTTTTCTGACTAAACCTTTCCAACCAAACATTTAAACCAAAATTTAAGCTTCACATCTAGCCTAAAATACCATCAGAACAGAGACAAATCTTAAAGAGAGAGCCCTCTCTGATTGCAGTTTGGCTAGAAGCTGTAATCCAAAGACTGGTTAGTGGTTACCCCGGCCGTATTCCCTTACAGTCAAAGGGAACAACCTGGGTTTTAACATGTTATTTCACGGACCATTAATATATCAGGAACATACAAGGGAAGTACATGAGGGGAAGCAATGCTTCTGAATACTCTAATATAAGTGAAAAAATCTTCTTAGAACCATCTTCCGACAGGGAGAATATCGATTTCGGCTTCGGGAGAAAATCTTGGGGCATCTTTATTATACAGCATTTTGTGAATGGGTAGCATAACTCCATAGAAGATTCTATAAAAATATATGATAAACTTAGAATCCCATAGTTCCTCATGGTAAACTTGAATGGGCAAGGAATTTTGTACTGTCCATTTCCAACCCATGAGAGGAAATCTAGAAACAAAATAGATAGGATCCATGACATAGGTAGCTAAAAAGAAAGGAGGATAAATCCTCTAAGAGGGGGTTCTTTTAGATCAATAATTCCAAATAGCAGAAGCAAAGTTATCAGACAATATCTGGGCCCAATCCAGGTGGCATTGGTGGCCGCATCTAATAGAGGTAGCCACTCGGATGAAAACTTGTTGTTATCAGGTTTTCTAAATAGCTTACATAACATTACAGTAGTGAAACAATACAGAGAGAAGAGGGAACCAGTACTATACATACCATATTTTTCCTTTCTTAATGGCTCTTCCTTTGCTGACCAGCTTTTGGTGCATTATTCCAAATCTTCATTCTCCTTGGCAAATTTCTCCATGAACTGCTTGTTGTAGCTAGCTTGTGGCTCTAGTAAATGATACATACATCTTAAATCCTATTGGGGTAAATGACCCAATAACCTCCTGGTTTCGAGACTTGAATTTCATGTCTATTATGTCAGGGTCATCTATTACCCATTTGACCATATCTATATAGGGAAGTATTTTAGGCCTTGCTGTGATACAATGCAGGAATGAGCATGCAAGCTCTGTAAGTGATGCTTCGAATGACCCATGTGTATCTGCTATAACTGAAACTTTCATGACTCTTGGGTTTTCTTCCTCCAGCAGACTATACATGCCCTTCCAAGTAGATATGCATGTTTCTTTGGTACAGGTGGTGTCTATGAATAATGGTGTCATCTCTGTTTTCTCAGTAACTAGAGCTTTTCCCTTCTTTCCCATTACATTCTGCACACTGCTCTGTATATTGTTCTGTGTATCGCTCTTGTAAGTTCACAAATAGAGAACTAAGACATAATGAGAAAGATAACAAATGATGGTAAGTAATCAGGTGACAGGAAAGCTCTTAATTTGAAAATCATATCAAATATATCACCCTACGTGAAATACCTTTCACTCAGATCTAAATCCTCTCTCATAAATAACTATCAATAAAGCACTAAGTTGACATTAATGCCCATAACTGGTATTGGATTACGAGAAATAGTTTGTTGAATGATGAGCCCTGTTGATCTGTGATAAAGGGATTTTGTGATTTGCTTCGCAATCTCGCAGATCGTCATATCACCACTCCTTTTTATTAACAATTATTTGTTTCTTTATGCGACTGCGAGATGTGATTTGTGAGATGCTTTATCACATATCGCAGGATCAGACATTTTATCTTAGGTGGCACTGCGACATATGAAATCTGCGACATACGATGAGTCTGTAAGGTGTGCGATCTCGCATCATCACATTTTCACAATTCCAAAAGTTTCTTTATATGATATCCTCCTTTACCCTTTTACGATGCGATGTTCATTATTAAGAGAATGATTTTATTTAAGACTTATCATAATACTTAAGATTTTGCATTTTGCAGATGTTTTTCCTAAGTTTATGATAGTGTGTTTTATTAAAAGGGAATTCTAAGTGCTATTTTTTATTTTTAGAAGAGTCCCCATTTATTTAGTGTTATTACTAATACTAAAAAAAGGGGGGGGATTGTTGCTGGCCACAACGGGGTGGTAGGGGAGATACAACTAGTGGTTCCTCATGGGAGGCATATAGGAGAGTTTGTGGATTGTCATTCCAGACTTGGTGTTAATGCAAAGGGCAAAACCATTTAGATCAGTGACTTAGAGAGGCTTAGGACACGGGCTACAACTGCAATAGTGTTGTGGATCTTAGGTAGTCATGCCTTTCATCACATCGCTGGGGGGAAGATGATGTGTGTGGAGAGTGTATTGGAAGGGACCTATTATGGGTGGGTCGAGATGATGTTGCCATCATTGAAATGGAAATTGACACCATGCAGGAAATGGACCAATGATAATTGTTCATTTGGGATAGTTGTGTGCTCATTTTTCTTTGAGAAGATCCTGACCATCCTACCATATGTAAATATCCGTGATGGGGGCACGCAAGAGCCCAGGATGTATTGTTGGGAGCATCTATTATAATGAGGTAGAGGAGGAGGAGTCAGATGGATGTTTTGACATTGGTACCATATTCCATTATACATAGATGACTATCCATATAGAGGAATGAACTATTAGGGAGATCCTGACTTACCACTTCTGCCAGGATGAGCATAGGGTCTAGATGGTAAGTGAAAGTTGTTATATTTTTTGTTCATTTAAAGTTTAGGAAACATGTGTAGGTGGTAATTATTTCTAAACTCATGGTATGCAGATATAGCACTGGTGAAGCTGGTAGGATATACAAGACAAGCCCTAGCATTGGGGGCTGTAGATCATGGTGGTTTGACATCACAACAAAGGTCAGGTAGTTATTTCTACTAGAGGATCTCCGTCGTAGGTTTGACATGCTACTCACCGAGGTGACATAGTGTGGATGGCATGAGTTAGAATATCGGTATACAGATGAGTGCAGTCGTCTTCCCTTAGAATAGTGAGGTATCAAGAGGCGCATAGCTATGGTCGGTCAGGAGTTCCAGACTTACAGGCTGGTGGGATGAAGCTATTAGCTCGGGAGCTGCCGGATGATAGTGATTAGGTGTAGGTACATGTGCATCCCCATTTTTATAACATGTGATGAGCATGTCAGATGTATTTAGAGTAGTGGACTCCAAATACTATATGTTGGATATTATGACACATAATATGGTTATACATCTTTTGTGATGATTGTGGTTCGCCATTTTTTTATGCTATGTATGTCTTCTTGTATATGCATGTGATAAATTCCAATATAGAATATTATTTTTGATGGTATCTACAAAGTGATTTTGTTCTCTAGGAACATGACTAAATTTAATGGAGAGTCAAAGTCACGTGCCAAAATATTAACTCATAGATAGTTTCTAAATAGGATAGGATTATGCACATGATAAACACCACTCAATTGCATGATAAGTAGCAAGGAATCAAGACAACACATGAAGCTAAAGGATGTGATGATCAAGGGAATCATCTAGAAAACCTATCACATCATCATATTCATCTTGGTTATTGGTGGTAGATCTAATGTATACACCTTTGGAGTGAACTAACAAATGAAAAGGGGTGAAAAGGGTCGAAGTTGTCAAGGCTAGATTCCTAGAGAAATGAGTCGCACCATCGACATAATCGATATTAGGTGTCGATGATGGATCCATATGAAATATGTAAGAAGACAATGAATGATATGATAGTGGATGCAAGCTACCTAAATGCAAAAAGAAAAAGATACACGCATTGCAATGGGAAATGTTATGGGTGAAATTTCTGAGGTAGAGTGCATTGCAAGGGTTAGGAAGGATTTATCCTTTTGGATCCTTTAAAAGGTATGCCCATTTTCCCAAACACTTACAAATGATGTAAGGACTTATCCATAATGTTTAAAACTTCCCATGCCCCAAGACATCATGAGCTTGATCATATATGAGAACAAGGTCATCTTTGTGCAAGGTACATGGGTGGAATTTTCAGTCATACTAAGTTTTGGTGTGATTTTTTTCCACTTCAATGGTTTGTAATGAAACACGGCAGTCTTCATTGGTGCACTCAAGCATGATAATTTGTTGTTATAGAGGTTGGGTGTCCAGGAGGAGTTTGACATTAAGGTGGAAGGAGGGCATTTCACACTCGATTGGTAAGACTACCTCCTCTCCAAAAACAAGGTGGAAAGGAGTAAACCTAGTGGCAGTTTTAAAAAAAAAATTATAGGTCCATAAAGCAAGGAAGAGCATAAGGTTCCAGTTGGCCTTGTGATTATTCATTGTCCATTGAAGCATACTTTTAAGGATTTTCTTGACAAATTCAATATGGTTTTAAGGATTTTGTTGATAGCTTCAATAAGTTGATGAATATTGGTGTTCAAAGCCCAATAGAGAGGATATCTCACACCATGTATCATCTTCAAAGTGTCAGCTATGGTCAGAGACCAATTCTTTCGAAACCCCAAATTGAGCGATAACATGGTTAAAGAAAAAGAGGGTTGTAGTAGTTGTAGTGTTATTAAACGTGGGCATGGATTCAATCCATTTTGTTAAATAGTTGATGACCATGATAATATACTTATGGTTATTAGTATATGGGGGTTGGCACTCTAAAAACTTAATAACCCATTTATAAAAAGGACCGATTACGATGACATGATGGAGGGGAGAAGGTGGAGCTTGTGCCTTAGGGGTGTATAATTAACAATTGGGATAATGTTTGACTTCCTCAATGCAATCACTAAAGAGAGAAGTCCAAAAGTAATTGTCATGCATGATTTTCTAGGCAGTGGCCATTCCATAGAGGTGACCACCACAAGTGCCACTATGGCAAGCATTGAGCACTTGCTCAACTTTAGCATGAGTGAGACAATGATGAAGGATAGTGTCCACACCGTGAAGATAGATATCATCATCGATGAGGAGATAGTAGTAGGCTTAATGTAAAATACATCGTCGATCATCACAAGTCAAATGGGGGGAAAATTTTAGGGTTTGTACATAGGTAAGGATATCAACTTACCAAGGATTATCCAAGGTAATGGAAAACCAGTGTTCATCTGGAAGGTCATCATTTATTGGAAGATCAAGTGCACCAGTAGTAATTTTAAAAATGAATTCAGCAAGGACTAAACCTTTCTTACTCTTGGGTGTGACAAATTCGTGATAGAATTATTGAAGTATAATGATCTAATATGCATAATTCCCATTAATGATCTATTGACTCAACAGGAAGGCCATGGGGTTTGAATTGGTCCCAAATTTAGTGGTATGTGTAAAGATATAATGCCAAAGCTTTTGAACAGAGAACACAACAATGACCACCAAATTTTCTTCATGTGAATAGGACACAGGGGGTAGCTGAGGTTTTTACTGACATAATAGATGACATGCTCATTCCCGACACCATCTTCTTGGATTAGGACCCCAACGACTGAATAGGTGGACACATAGATATATAAGATGAAATCCCTTTCAAAGTTAGGTGGACTAATCAAGGGAGCAGAAGTGAGAGCACATTTGAGGGAATCAAAAGACTATTGAGCTTGGTCATCCCAAAAAATGGCATTTTAGATCGAAGGAGTCTAAGCAACCCATGCGCAGTGGTGGCATAGTCAGGGACAAACCTATGAAGAAAGTTGGCTTTGCCTGGGTGGCTTTGTAATTGGTGAAGGGTACAAGGAGGAGGAAGTTCAAGAATGGCTTGAACGTTTATAGGGTAAAGAGTGATGTCATTTTTTGACATAATGAATCCCAAAAGTCGGTTGGAAGGAACACAAAAGACACACTTAAGAGGGTTGAGGCAAATATTATACTTGTGACATCAAAGGAATATGGTACATAAATCATGAAGGTGTTGTGACTAAAACTTGGAACGAGTGGTGAGATCATCTAAATATACAAGGATAATATGAGCCAATTTGTGGAAACAGTAAGACATGGCATGCTAAAAAGTGGCCCGAGCATTCTTTAAACCAAAAATCATGACCTTAGAAGTGAAAGTTCCCCATGGACTAGTGAAGTTGGTTTTAAGTTGATAAACATAATGGATATGTATCTATTTATACCTAGAGAATACATCCATAAAGGAAATAACTTCATGTCCCGCACACTCATCAATGATTTGGTCTATGAATGGTGTGAGAAAGTTGTCTTTGGGACAAACTTTTTTTAGATCGATAAATTCCATGTAGAAACAAATGGTGCCTTATTTATTTAGAATGGGAACAAGATTGGACACCCATGTGGTGGATTCGATAGGATAGATAAAATCATCCTGCTTGAGCTTATCGATTTCAGCTTTGATAGCTATTCATTTGGAAGGATGTATAGGCCTTTTCTTTTGGCAGATAGGGATGTAATCAAGCCAAGTGTCGATGTGATTTTTAAATGTCGGGATCAAGTCTAGGAATTTCATAATAAGGCTAGGCGAAAACATCACGGAATTCTTTGAATAACTTTGTGTAAGCATCAATTTCTTCTGGGGTGCATTGTGCCCCCAAGATGATATTTTCTTCGATCCCTGGTTCCTTTGAAATGTTGATTTTTATGGTAGGGGAGATGTTAGCCACATTTCCATCTTTAAAATCATATGGTGTAGGAATGGGAGTTTTAAACCAATTGAATTCACCATGAATGAAGTATTTAGACTCAAAACCATATTGGTCATGGGTTTGTTGCGAAAGGAAGTATGCACGATGGTGCATATCATCCCAAGGATAATTAGGGTTGGTCATCGTTTCCATGATGTCTTCATCAAAATGGAATATGGGAGGAATGGAGGAAGAGAGACCACATGATGAAGAGGAGCTACCTAAGGCATCTTCATGAGAGACAAGGTTCACATACACATTGTCAATGCTAGAATATGGATGACTAGTAGAGGTGACATCTACCAATGTTGAGACCGAGGTTTTCGTTGAAGAATGTTCAAGAAAATCACAATAGGATACGTCAAGAGAATCCTAGTATATTGATCTTATGGATGACAATAGGTAGAGAATAGGAGTGGTAGTATCCATCATCTCGATATCAATAAGAGGGATCACGATGGGTGGTGGAGAGACCTCCTGCTCTAGCATAGGAGTGGGACCAGAACCCACAAGTAGAGGAGAGGTGGAATCACTATGAGTGACCTCTAATTCATGAAACAATTGAAGTGTATTACAAAATTCTTCAAGATGGGGACAATGATGAGAATAATGGCCATAATTATCACAAAATGCACAAGGGTTATTTGTGTGTAAGGATATGTCCTTCTTAGTTGACTCAGGTAAGGTGACATGGACCTCAAGAATGTTAGAATTAGGAAAGGTATTAGAGACCACATTATTGATATGAGGGAGTTCAGGAAAATTATTGGTGGCACGACCAACAACATCACATAAAGCACGTGGAGGAGTAGGCTTTGGTAGCTTAGGAGGAGTTGGAGTTGGTTAGGGTGCCTTGTCTTGGTTCCCTTTTTCTAGGCTTTTCTCCCCTGAACAGATGATTTCACAATATGAGTAGGTGCCTATTGAGGTTGCTAAGGAATTGAAGGAAAGGAAGGGTTAGAAACAATAGGTTGAACCGGGGTCAATGAGTTGATCAAGGGGAGTGTTTACAAGAGGATAAATTTACTAGAGTAGGATCCCAAGGTAATTTTAGCTAAACTCAACATAGGCATGATCGGGATGGAAAAAATTCTAGGTGGAGGGAATAAGAAAGGTATTTGACTAGAAGGATAATGACTTGGAGGATCTACTGTTGGATGGTTAAGACCTGGGGGAATAGTTTCAGTTTGGAAAGGACTAAGAGAGATACTAGCAGAAGTAATAGGTCCTTGAGGAATTATACCTGAAAGCTGGGTTGAGTTGGAAACTGTAGGTTACAGAGGTGTTGGTTGATGTGAAGGTGTACCAGACTGCTTGTGAGTAGCATGTGACACTTGAAGCATGCAAACATTGGACACGCTAGGCTCAGAAGGGGTAGGTGGTGGACCATAATAAGCACCAAGCAAGGTGGAATCTTTGTAGACTCCAGGAGAGACATTGGTGAGGGATGAGATAGTGTTATTGCCATTCATCGATGAGATTGTGAATGGAGGGAAAGTTTGAGACTTAGGATCATAGTACCTTAGTTGATCGATAGTGACAATATTTCCATTATGAGGGAAGCACATCTTACAGAAAACCATGGATGCTACAACTAACATAGCATAGATGGAACTATGAACCAAGAGGATGTTATAATCTAGTGGGGCATCAATGACCTTGATGTAAATAGAGATATTCATACTGGAAATAGTGATAGGACAATTGTGATATAATCCAAGGGGTTGTGAGGGATGACCATATTAAGCACAAAGAGTGATGGTGGAGGGGGACAGGTCAGGTGGACCAAGTTGCTTCCAAACGCTAGTGGCCATCACACAGGTGGAGGCGCCTTCATCTATGATACATTGTTGAATAATGGTGTTTCTTATGGAGGCTAGTATTTGAAATGCAACAAATGAAGGAAGGGGGGGTGGTGTTTCGATTTGCCAACTTCAAATACAATCATAGAATCGTCGGAAGGATCCACAACACCCAAAGCAGAGAGTAGATATTTTCTTTGGGATGGGTACATTTGGAGGACTTCCAGCATTGAAATCCAAATAGGAGACTATGCCAAGTCATCTACTATGATATAGGTATGGGTAGCTTTAACAAAAGTAGCGTTTCGACAGAATGGACCTTTGGGGATCTTGGGGATGACCTCTAGCTTAGGCAGAGGGATATGTAAGGCACCATTTGATGATGATAGAGGCTCAGTGGAAACTTGAGGTTAGGACTCAGTCATTGACTTATAAGGTGGCTTGTCATATTAGCGCAATCTAGTCTGAAGGTTGACTTGTTCGATGTTGACTTGGTTGGAATTCATCATAAGCATTTAATAATCATTGTGACTAGATGGTGGGGGTTGGGGAGCTACATGACCTTGTATAGGTTGAGTAGCTAGATATCCTTAATGAAGAAAAGGATTGGTAAGCACAATCGGTTGAGATGAAGCAGGAGGAGGAGGAGGAGGAGATATGGGCTACTATCCTCTAGAAGCAGTTGCTTGAGCTTCCCATACTTGGCACATATGAGTTAAAAGGGGACACTTATGGGTATAATTTCCATATACTCTATAATAGGAAAAAATTTTGTTCATATGAAGAACCTTGTTTTTCTTGGGTTTTCCACCTTGTTGTTGGGTTGCGGGATTAAGTTGGTTTCCCTAAGGTGCATAACATTGTGGACCCTAGTTAACTTGATTACCTTGAGATACTTGGTTCTGATTACCTTTCCCCTTGTTACGTTTCTTGGGGTTTGGGGGACTAGTTGCACTTTGTTGATCATACACTTGACCTTGTGGAGGAGGTTGTTGTTGTGATCGACGTGGAGGAGGCATGTGGGGCCTGGGTGTTGGTGTTGGCAGGAATGGAGTGTTAGGTGGTGCATACAGAGAGTAAGGAGATGGGGAAACATTGGGATAAACAGGTGGAGCAAAAATTGGCCCTAGAATCTATTGATGTTGATGGAGATAGGAATTTGACATGATAGGACCTGGATAAGACTTTCCATGTGAAATATGGGGAGGGGGAGAGGTGTAAGAGGAACTAGTCCCCCCATCAGGGTTGACAATAAATCATATGAGGTGGAGCATATGGTTGAGATTGAGGATGTGAAATGGATCCAAAAATACCATCAATGGCATGAGATGCACCCATTGCATTAGCGACACTAGGCCAAGGTAGATTGGGAATGATAGTATAAACATACCTTGATTGGGTATAGATCAGGTCATACTTCAAAGCTACTTGGAGTGTATATTCCTTAGACTAGGGGAAGTGAGAAGCAACATATTTAGCAATGGGGGATAGAAGTGATCTAAGGAACCAATCCAGACACAATATTCAAAAACAGGAGCTTTACATATGCTCCTCCTTCTATGCCATTCTTGAACATGGTCAGTGTTGGGCACGGGATCCCCCAAGGGAAGTTTTGGGGCTTAAAGCCCAGATTTTAGTCAAAAGATGTAAATCCAATGTAAAGATTCCACATTTTGTGGGCACGGAGCACGAAGTTTGGACATGAGTCATAGGGTTGTCTACCCTTAATTTTGTAATGTAATGTCACCTTTAGAGATCTACCCATGGTCTGTAGACCATGGGATTATATAAATAGAGCGAGGCTCTAAGTTGTAAGTGTAGAGTCGAGCCTCTGGGTCGTAGAGTAGGAGAAGGCTTTGCGGCTGAGTGCGTAGAGGCCTAGTAGTCTACAGCTGAGTGCGCAAGGAAGGTTGAGTTTGTAACCATTGAAGCATTAATAAAGAGAAGCTTTAGACCATTCCTGTGTATTCATTTACTATTTTCTACATTGAATGTATTAGGTATAAATTACATTTCTACTGTTTATGATGAGTGAAAATATATGATTGTGTTGATTAAGTAAATGTGAGATAAAGTATCTATTTACGTGAAGTTAACTAACATCTGTAAGAAGATAAGTAAGATACACAGTGTAATTTGGGGAAATAATGTAGATCACTGCCATAGCAACATGAAATCACCTCAGCCCCTATAGAGGGTTGCGTGAAGGTGGTTATAATAGAGCGCAAAGGTATTATGGGTCAGGATAGTGCACGAAGTGACCTACGAGAAGATATTCACAGTTGGACTAAATAGACCCCTCAAACTTATCAAGGGTGTAGAAACTTGGTTCCAGCATGCCCCCATACTACTTCGGGTGAGACTTTAGTTTGCGCTCCATGAACTAATGCCGAAAGGGCCAACAGTAGAGGGATTTGTTTGGCTAATTAAATCCGAACCTAGGTCAGGCCCCAACAAGACAATAAGTGGTTCCATTGCTGGGACCAGAATCTGCATAGATATTTGTGATGTCATATCATTGGAATCCAACTATGAAGGAAATTGATGGTTGGTTGGACAGGAGGATTCACGAGTTCGCTGTGTAGGAGAACAAGAATCTGCGACTAACGAAAGAAGAGTGGTTAGACTGCTACCTATACATAGAAATTCACGAGATCTTTTTCGCAATCTTTCTTTATTGAGTTGTACGAGTGGATTACAAAGATAGCAGATAGCCAAGGAAGTTGGAAGCTTGACGGTCCTATTGTGTGGAACCCAGAGCTGGTGTGCATATTAGAAGCATCAGAGGATCAAATCACGCTCGTTGTTGATAACTGGATCGATCAGATTATAGGAGGATTCATTATTGAGTTCGCAGTAGACACTTTAGTCAGCTATAGTGAGGCAGAGTGATGCTTTCTCAAAGGTTCACGAGGTAAGTACATAAAGTCTCTAAATACTTGGATTAAAATGTGATTGTGTGAAAAGAGGGTTATGCAATTACCTTGATTTTCGAAGCTACGCGAAGCGGAAAAACCTACAGAAATGAAGGAAGTAAGGGACCAGAGAATAGCCCTTTGATATCACCTCCACAAGGGGATGAGGAAGAGCTTGCGTATGTCTCTCCATGATGTGCGATCCATTTGATAAGGAAAAGGATTCCATGAAGACCACCCCCACCCACACCACCACCAGCTTCACCACCATCACCCCCATTTTCACCCGTGCCACCTCCGCCACCATCGTGAGTCAATTTGGCAAGCACAATAAAGTTTCCTGTGTTGAAGGGATTAGGAAATGAAGATCCATACTAGTTTTGGTTCATGGTAAGAGTCGTATGGGAAGTGTAGGGATTTACATATGACAATATAAAGAAAGCGACGCTGGTCAATGCTCTATAGGATCACGCGCTAACCTAGTATATTCAGCACTCCAATGTGTTAGTGTCAGTATATTCATCCCTCCGTCAGAGATCAAATTCTCTTGTTGCATTTCATATTAGGTGTCTCGCTCAGTCAGCTGCATTCCATTAGGATCATGGATCATCTGACAGTAGTGGCTTGTTGTACATTTTCCCTCATGTCCTTTACCTGCTGGCCAATTTCCATTCATCAAGATCATCTGCAGTCACTTTTTGTCTTTAAATTTGCAAGTCATTTCTAGGGTTTTAGTTTCATTAGGTCTAGGGTTTCATCAAAAAGGTCTTCGAAATGTCCAATAATAGTCAGCAGGTGCATAAGGAGGTTGTATAAAGTTCCAGTACCAATAAATTTCATAATCACTTGCTCAGAAATGTATTTTCTTTCATATCTAAATAACTTTAGTGGCAACCCTGGTCACCTTGCCAAGCTTCAACTGCTCCATCCCCTGTAAGGAAAACAAAAAATCAAGTCATTCAGTTCATGAAAGGCACAAATAAAGTAAATTGCCCAAAAAACAGAGTTGAAAAAGTAAGTCACATTGCAAACATTATAAAAATGGGTTTTATGAATGAACAATCAAAAGCTCTTGTATATAAATCATTTTTCACAATTCAAAAAGATCATTGGCATTCAAAGAAGAAAGATTGAGCGAAGTGAAGGTCGTGTTAAAGAAAGGAAGCAAAATCGCAGCAAAGAGTTTCAGTTTCAGTGGTGCAGCATATTGGGCGAGAGGCGCAGTGCATACAAGTGGCGCGGTGCATTAAGCCACCCTCCACGGCGTTAAAACTATACTGGCATGACGCATACAGGAGGCGTGGTGCGTTGGGATTGTGGCACAGCCCATAGAGTTGCCAAGCCCGATTTCATCATAAAGTCCCTCAAATTTCCAAATGTTGCTCAATATTATGGCGTGCAAGTCAAGCCCTTTTCCTTGCTAGTGAAAGAGTTTTTCTTAAAAATTTATGGTGGTTTAGTGTGAAAAAACTCAAACCCTACCTCTTTGCAATTTCTCAAAAAACAATTACCTAGGGTTTGCATTTGTGATTTTGCTACCAAGTCCACTCCACCACTCCCATACTCTTTGACTCCATTTATTTTCTAGTTCATCCACTCATTCCCTAACTCCCTTATTCCTAAAAAATAATTCACCCCTATCCCCAGTTCCCATTTTCCCAAATCCTAACTACAAAATCGCCAAACCCTAATTGATGTCCCTAAGCTTATATACTATTCCCTAACCCACTATTTCCCCAAAAAAACAAAAAAAAACTTGTCATAACATTCCCAAAACCCCTCATACCCTCTCCCTCCACAGTCCCTCATACATTCTTACCCTTGGTGGTGTGGAGTACTAAAGAAGGTATGCTTTTGTTGATTATTTTGGCATCTTTTCATTAAAACTCACAACCCCTTTACATCATGAACTAGGTAGATAATAAGAAATCATAACAAAATCAGTAGAATTTCTATGCAACACGGAAACACTGATAATTGCCATTTCTTATGCAGGAGAAGGGAAAAATGAAAGATTGTCATTCCAAAGAAAAAGACAGGTCCAAGTTAACTATTGTCCCTTTGGCGGGGAACCACATGCAAACAACGTGATCCAAATTAAAGCGTATCAGCCAAGGAAAGGAAATGGAGATATCGATTCAGCGCAATAAATCAAAGGGATAACTGGGAATTAACAGATTGGTGAATCCCTCAGGATCCTTTGATCCCGAGGGATCGTTGTGTTAACTATTTTTGCATCATCAGTATCTCTACCTTAGCTGTTATACAAAGGGGCACCACTGCTAGCCCAAGGGGATGGACTGTCATTTTTCTATGTAACATTTCTTTGAATTTGAGACTTTGATCATCGACTCTCGTTGAGAAGTGATCCACTGTAATTCTGTTTTAATGTGTTAATATAAACCTAGTTGTTGTTTCATCTTTGATCCTGGAATAATCTTAAGCGGTGTGTCCCTGGAGGCTAAGGGCCCAGCCCTGGTGGAACACTTGCTCCTGTACTATTACCTTTGGTTTGTGTGTGGTTTTCCTTATCAGCTTCGTCCGGTAATTTGATATGTTTTGTTAGTTTACATCACAACTCTGTTATATTTGATTTATATTAGACTGAGTAATATCATTCTCTGAGACAGAAACATCATATTGACACTACAATACATTACTGTTCCTTTAATTGTTGATACAACATTTCTAGTCTTTACAGAATACTGTTGGTGTTCAACTACAGAGTGGCTGTGCTGTAACATTCATATTGTTGTATTCATCTATGGTTTACATTTGATTGCGATTTCGATTCAACTGACATTGTTGTTCCATTATGAATTACAATCGTTATTCCTGATAACTAAGATTGATATTGGTGGTATTGAAATCAGATTACTGCTTTCCTTAAGGCGTGCTATGCTTGTTATTTGTCTTGGGTTATCGTGCACTTGCATTTGGCTCTGAGTACTATTCTATGTTTCATTGCTAATCGGTTGCCATTCTATTTCTGTGTGTTGTACGATTTATCCTTAGAATAAAGATTGCTACCTAATTTCTATAGGATATGATTGTTGCACTTATTTTTGACGATTAAGGTGTTGTTGTACATAAGAGTTAGTTGTTGTTACATTTTCTAGTTGTTGTTCCATTTCCTAGTTGCTATTACATTACCTAGTTGTTGTTCCATTTCTTTATTGTTTGCGTTATCATTGCTTTGGTGTGCAGAATGATCTGAAACTATAGTGGGCGTTGACATTTGTTGTCTAGTCCCTAGATTGACGAACTGTTCCTTGATTGTCTTTAGTTACATTAGTTTACAGAGGGATGAGTTACTGTTATTGGAACCTTAACTGATAAATTTCTTAGTTTCTTGAATGCATGAGTTCAACTTTAAAATTCTTTACTATAATTAGATCTTGTTTTAAGCATCCATTTACTCTTGTATTTTGAGCACTATACTACTAGCATTACTCTGACAAATGATAGCCTCAAACTAAGACACTCTTTGAAATAACAAAACATTCCTGGATTGACAAACTAATGTGAGGTAATTAGAGGTGAAAAATACCCTTTTTATGACTCGACATTTTGGTGCCATTGCCAGGGAAAGAGTGTAGCCATTTGTCTCTTTTGAGAGTAGTGTAAGAGCCTGCTAGGAAAGAATTGGGTTTTAAAGATGGAAGGTAAGAACCTACGCGTGGAGTATGTAGTAGCCCTTCTCCCCTACCCGCTTTCCTATAGATTTGTTGTTGTTTGTTTGGGTAGAATTTAGCAGATGACGCGTGCATGACTAAGCAGAAAAAGCTAGAAAGGAATCCCAACCCTCTACCCAAGACTGACAAAGCTAAGGAGACAATGACCCTTGGCCGATCAACCTTTATAGATGAAATCATTAAGAAAGCAGAATCTCGGCCTTCAGTAGGACTTAGAAAAGTTGCTTCTAAACAGCCTACTAGTTCCCTTCAGGCCACAGGATCACCATCTATAGCCTTTACTGAGGTGCATAATCAAACCGAAGAGCAAGATTTTCAAGAAATTGAAAATTCTAGCCTAGAACCATTGCAAGAAGGGAATCTTAGAAACCTTTGTGAAGGGAGAGGAGAGATAGGAGAAACTGAAGAACCAAGATCTCCTCTTGGGGTAATTCAGCCATTAAATAGTTCAGATAAGGGAAGTGCTGAAAAAACCATTTATAGCGAAGGTAAAGAACCTGAATCCCATCAGACATTAGGTACTCTCACTATCCCAAATAAAGTGTTGTCAAGGCCATTCCTATTAAATCCATTTCCCCTCGACAACCTAGGACACCCTCCTAGATATCCCAGAAGGTTATTGGCATATATTTGACCAAATGGCCCAAAACCAGCCAAACACCCAAACTTCTACACTGTAATACCCCATTGTGGATACTGCAGCTAATGTGCCTATGAAAGCAATCCCTCTTCAGCATATCCCTACATTCCACAGCCTTACATCAAAGGATTCAGATGCATTCCTATTTGAATTTGACATGTTGTGTAGAGGATATGACTATACCACTGATCCCCAAAAACTTAAATTATTTCCCTCTACATTTAAAGGGGCTACTTTAAGATGGTTTATGGGATTAGGTGGTGGGGTTATAAATAACTGGGATCAAATGAAAGAGTCTTTTCTAAAAAAATATCAAGACTAATGCAGGTCTAGAGAATTAAAAGATGAAATATTCCAGATGGTAGCTAGACCAAATGAAACATTAGAGGAGTATGTTGAATATTTCCAGTATAATCTTCAAAGATCTCCTTATGCATCATTACCCTTGCCTAACAATGTGTTAAAAACAACATTAATTAGGGGAATGAAGGAGCAGTGGATTGAAACACTAAATTTTATGGGAAAAGGAGATATTTATTAGGAAAATTTTGTTGACATTATTAATCTATGTATCAGGAGCTCGAGAGGTAGCACAAGACTAAAAACAACAGAACATGATCGGTTTATAAGAGATAATAGAATTTCGGTAGAAGGAGTAACTCGTGCTGAAATTGGAAATTTATTAGAAAATTTTAAAACTGATATATTAGGGACACTGACAACACAACTTGATATTATGAAAGCTAAACAAAAGCAAGTGGAGGCAGAACAGAATTTGGCAATCTTCTGTCCCCGATGTAGGAAGAAACATAGCCATAAGGAGTGTCCATTAGATACAGCCCAAGTTTGCGCCATTTGTATGAAAGCTCATTCTACGGAAAGCTATCCCTCACTTCCTGGATTCAAAGCAGTATACAAGGAAGCAGAAGAAGAGCCAGAATTGGTGTATCTACTCAATCAGCACCATCAATGGCAGCCACGACAATAGGTATGTTTTTAGACCTAGTTTCTTCTTTTTAGCCTCCACAATATCATGCTCAACAATATAATACAATGTGGAAAAATCAACCTCCATTCTCGAATTGGTCACAACAGTCATTCCCTTCATCATCCCTATGGCCAAATCAACCAAGTCAACCCAATTGGCCAAACCTTTCCTATACCCCACCATATTGGAAAAATAATGTATATCCAGCACAATGGAGCCCCCCTACTTCATAGAGTCAAGCCTGGCAGACAAACTAGCAAAGACCAATGAATCAGCTAGTAGGAACCATCCCACTCCCTCAACCTACACTGCCAACCTTACAACAAAACCCCCAGCCTAACTTACCACCGCAACTCCCAGCCCAACCCAACCCTAATTCGAATAATAGGCCGGTCCAATCTATCCAAATAACTGAAACACCAGAAATAGGAACTGATCTAAGGGAGTGTAATGACCTTCAATTAAAATCTGGGTGTATCATTGAAATGGAGGGAGATAAAACAGCTCAAAATAAAAATCACTTACCTATAGAACAACCCCCACAAGAAGAGGATGTGACCAGACAACAAATCCATAATCAAGAAACCGCATCCTCTCCCCCATTCCCAGAATGATTAATTATACCCCAACCCATACAATATCCTGATTTTGACATTCTGAGAGAATTAAAAAATCTGTACATAAAAATTCCATTCCTCCAAGCCATTCAAGGCATCCCAATATATGCAAAGACTATCAAAGAATTATGTATAAAGAAATCAAGGAGGAATATAGAAAACAATCCAAGAGTCCAAGTAGTTGGCACTCTATCCAATTTAGTATCAGGAAAAGAAACACCCGTTAAATACGAAGACCCAGGAAATCCAATAGTAACCGTACAAATCTATGGTCAAACCTTCTCAAATGCCTTAGTTGATCTAAGAGCTACAATCAAAATCTTAACAACTACCACTTGCCAAAAACTGGGCATTACATTAGTAGAACCGACCTCTACTTTATTAGAATTGGCTAACCGATCCATGGTTAGGCTAGAGGACACACTACATGATGTCATGGTATCCATTGACTCCTAGGAGTATCTAGCCGACTTTTTGATAATAGGACATCCATTGACTTTAGGCAGACCTTGGCTTGCAACTGCCGATACTTACATTGGCTACCGGCAAGGCAATATGACCATAATGAGAGGGGAAAATATTAAGAACCTAGCTTTATACTCTCCAGCGCAGCCAAGTGTCACAATAATAAAAACTAACAAGCATCCTGTATCATACCTCACTGAAAATATTAGATCTCCATTAACTATAAAAGAGGCACTTGATTTCAAAGACCAAACATAAGATGATGCCATTAACAATTTTATTAGCGAAGCTAAAACTAGATCCCACATACAATGTCACATGATAGAAGCAACATTTGATAATGAATTAGAAGAAAATCCTCTTAAAGATACACACGAGCAAACAATACCCACTAGTTCTGTTTCAAATAGCAAAATTGTAGAAATTGAGTTAGGAAAGACTTTAAACATTAATGCCAACGTGACTTTCAAACAAGAAGAGAAACTCATCCAACTATTGAGGAAATATAAAGAAGCATTTGTATGGGATGTTGGATACCTATACCAATAGGTTTCATATTTCATGATTGGCAAATTCAAATGCCAAATATGCTCTACTTTGCTGATTCAAAGATCCCATATTTCCAAGGAAAAACAAGGTGTGTACATACCTTCATGCCTATTAAAGTTTGATGGATGATCCAACAGTCTAATCTGGATCATGCCACATTTCAATTTTTGTTGTAGAATAGAGAAAGAGATCTGTCCAAACTGTTTAATCTTGGCAGATCAGTAGTTAGGCAGAGAAACTAAGGTTCCCAACTGCTTAATCTGGGGCCTTGGAAGAAATACGGGTAGTGCTAGATAGAAAATCAAAGGAAAAGCCAATGGAAAAGAAAAGGCACATAAAGGGTTTGCAAGTCCAAGTGCACCCTCCAAGAAGAAACAAAAAAATGCTAGGCAAAATAGTTGGGTAGGTAAATGGGGTTGCAGAAGTGGTGTTACTTCCAAGCTGAAACTTTGCCAGTCAAATACAAGGAAAACAACATGATGAAGCATATCTAACTTCCCTTTTTCCTGATTTACCACTCATTACTAACCTCCCTTCACAAGATGTGTTTATAAGAAAGATTCAAGGTTTTATGTTGGTTCTTATGGCCTTCAGAAGCCACATTTCTTGTGTAAAGTTCTTTTCATTTTGATCTACTCTTCAAACTAAGTTGTTTTCAAGAAAACTTAGTGATATCACTCTTCGTTCACCTTCCCCCTCCATATTGACCTCTAACTTGTATTATTTAACTCCCTATGTTACCCTTTCCCTACTACTATAACACCATGGTGTATAAATCCTAAGCATTGTATAAATACCCCATCCTTGGCATTATAGCCATATGGTTCACTACTAGGGAATTGAATTAACACCTGGTTAAGCTCAAGAACCCAAGCCTTACCTCTCTGTCTCCATCAGAACTCATGCTACCCATTCAATCCTTCATTTTTCCATAAAAACCTTGGAAAAACCCCTTTTTACCCCTATACCCGCTCAAAAGCAAAAAATGGATAAAAAAACCCACTTTCCTCGACTTATCCTAAGGTCGGGACCAATTTCCGCTTTTGTCATGAAAACTTCATCAAAAACCATTTATCCCAGGTTCTAATGCATAAGCCATTTCGCGAATAAAACTTTCATAAACCATAGTTTCCACCTTTTTTTCAAAGTTTATGGTTGCATATAATTTAACGAAGAAATACATTACAGAACCATTCAATTTTTAAAATATTCCAAAGGGTCCCGCCGGGTGCAAGTTTCAAGAAAATTATTATTTAAATACCCGCCCGATGACCGTATCGTTCGTGCAGATCCCTGGCCCGATAACCGTCCGATCAAGCTCCTTTAATCCGACGGTCGACGTGAATTTCGGAGCGGCCCCGACATCCGACAGATATCGTCCGATATCTTTCAGACGCTGATGTCATGCGGGGTCCACGCGTCGCCTCCAGAATCCATCGGAGCCCCCTCTGACAGATTCCTCGCCGTATAAGAGGTAGCCTGATATCGCGCCACCTGTCCGTCTATGTCAGCGCCCTCTTACCGCCTATGTCAGCGCCACGACCGCGCCCCGCCCACCACTGGTCCACCTGTCCGCCACCTCACTGCCCCTGTGGACTGGTCATAGGCCGCCACGTCACCTGATGACGTCATCTAACCCGGACCCACCTGCTGATGTCATGCTGACGTCATTTAAAAAAGCGCCAATCACCCGAAAAAGCCATATTTTGCCAAATTTTGCGCGTTTTTTGCACTTTTTGCTAAAAACATTGCTGCGCTCTCTACATGCGTTTCACGTCGAAAATTCTACCAACCTGCTCGAAACAACCAGGAGATCGTCAGTGCGCCTACCCACCAGCTTTTCCGACCCATGCCATCAATCTACCAGGTATTTGTCCGTGAAAACCTCTCTGAAACCTGGTTTTTTCTCTGTAAATGCTAAAAACACATTAAGCACAGAAAATGCTTAAATTCACCAGAAAACTACTCACACGCAGCTCCCTCTTGAAAAATTGACAGTCAAATTTCACTAGCCGAGCCGTTTTTAGACTGAATTTTCAGTAAGAACCTGCATTCTTCGTTCGCGCAGTCATGAACTAGAACCCGTAACATGCACTCAATTACCGAGAACGGTCTGTCAGACACTACAACTTACCTTCTCAAGGAACCAAAACAGTATTTCAATTGCTGTGGACTTACCCTATTACCTTACATTTTCAATTTTCCTCTTCACTCAGGCAGTGCTCTTCCGGCCCAAGAAACAGAAGTTTATTTACCAATCAGAATCCAAATAACCATGGAGACTCCAGTTGCACCAGTTGCCCTCAATGTTGCTCCCTTAAATTCCCCTCAGAGAGAGCTGGAGTGGTAGGATTTGGTAGACCTAGACTACCAAATCTCAGAGGAATCCTCACCAAAATGCAAGTTCCACCTTCATCTACTGAATGAGCTTAAGGCCAAACATAAGGATGGGATAGACATACTAGGCATTTGGGATTCCTTCCTCCCAATATTCAAGCTCCCTCAGGTCAACCAGTTCCCTAACCTGATTCATCTATGTGTTGTCTGCTATGACCCCATGCAAAGGGTTGTGCTTGACCCTACAAGTTCAGTGGTATTCTACATCACCCCTGAGGCCATTAGAGAGATGCTACAGTTCAAGACCCAGAAGAAATTGCTCTCCTTGTCTCTAATGGACTTGATCAACCAAGGAGCTAAGATACTAACAAATGCACAAATCTTAAAGCTCAACCAATTGTTCATTACAAACTCTAACACTGTGCTGCACCATCCTATTTTTGATGGCTACCTCAATCAACTGGGTGTAGATCTTGCATACATGATTAGTTCCATTTTGGGGTACAAGTCACTGGAATTTATAGATGAAACTGTACTAGTAATGATGACTATGTTCTCCCCAGTCAAGAGTCCAATCTATTACGACTACGCCACATACATTTCAGATAAGATGCATGAGCAGTTCTTGAACCTGTCCAGAGAGAAGGTGTTCAGATACACCTCCTACATCTACCACCTCATCATGTATTATCAACATGAGAAGTTCTCCTTTGAGATTAAGAGAACAGATGTAGAAGGCAATCCAAGGTCAGTGGTGTACTGGACCTCGGTGTTTCACCTCAGCACCTACTCTCCATATACATACTATGAGTTCATAGACCTCTTCATCCATCCAGCCATGTCTTTATTCTTAAGCTCACCTCCTCCAAGACTGACTGATGAGATGCAGAGGATTCTGCAGCTATCCAAGGTGTACAGCATAGGGGATTGGTACTTTTACCAACACTAAACTATAATCAGAATATATGGGTGTGAGTTACGCCCATATAGATTGCCCAAGTATGTGACTATGAGACTGTTTGCCTTAGAATATTTCAGGCAATTTGGCAATGCTGATATGGTACACTTTGCAGGCAAGGGCAAGAAGGCACAAGCTAAAGGTGAAAAATCAATTGGACCACCTTGTCTTGAACAAAAGGGAAGGCTGGAAATAAGCTGATAGAAAGCTAGAATGCCTTGGACTGAAAACCAGTTTCCATTGGAATCCCTATGACCCTAACCAATCCATATCCTTAAGAAGGCTAAAATACAAGCTCTCTAGCTATGAACATGTGAGCTTGCCCCACATTGAAAGATTTGCCAATCAACCAAAATGGAGAAGGGGCACACTAGAGGAACCAATCACTCAAGAAGAATTGAATGAAAGAGCTAGAAGGCATCTATTGAAAATGGCTGACTTGGAATCTCCTTCACAGGTATTTGCTCTGCCAAAGCCTCAAGCAGGAGCAGCTGCCTCATCATCTGCATCACATCAAGAGGCAGTACAAGCCATAGGCCAAGCTCAGAGCAAAGGCAAGGAGAAGGATATGGAAGAGCCACAGGCACAACAGGGGCAGGTGCAGCCACCCCAACAGGAACAGCAACAAAAGGACCAACAGGTACAGGGGGAACAAATAGCAGAGGCCCCAATGGCCACCCAGCAGCAGCCAGCACAAATGGCACCCCCAAGGCAAGATTCAAGAATTGACTCATCTGTCCTCCAAACCCCTCAAAGGGAGGACGTGAATAGGAAAAGAGATAGGGAACGCCCCTTACTGCATCACCAGAGAAGAGGCAAAGACTAAATCCCTTCTCTGAAGAAGAGATGCCAATGGGGCAAACTTCAGGAACAGGCCTGCCCAGCATGGAGGCCTCAGCCAGCTCTTTACAACAAGAGCAAGACAGGGAAGCAGTAGGAGAGGTGAGTTCCTCAGGACAAAGGAGGGGAGGATAAAAAAACATTAAGCAGTAGTTTAAGGATATCAAGAGAAGAAATGAACCACTAAAGCTACAACTTTACAATCACCTACTGAATATGGCTCCTACCAACCAGCAAAGGCTCATGTCTGCATTTGATTCACATGAAGGAAAAATGATCATGAGCCATTTTACACCAACAGTGCAGCAACCACAATCAGCTGCAGATGACATCAGGACCAACCTGGAGGTCCTGTCAAAAGACATCCACCCAATGGATCAAATAGAGCTGCATAAACAGACGGGTGAGATGGTCTATGCCACATTGGCAGACAAGACCCTAGTAAACTACAGGCTACAGAATAGCCTGAATAACACTGCTGCACAGCTTGAGTTGGAAAGGGCTTCCTCTCAAGCTAAGGACAATAGGATCAAAGCTCTGGAAGAAATTATAATAGAGCTTGGGCATGATCCTAAAGATGTTAAG
>APFE031277891.1:0-32811 GCA_000404065.3 Pinus taeda | reverse complement strand
AAATACAGCTTCCTTTGGAAGCCCTATGACCCTAATATGACCATATCCTTAAGAAGGCTGAAATACAAGCTCTCCAGCTATGAACATGTGAGCTTGCCCCACATTGAAAGATTTGCTAACCAACCTAAATGGAGAAGGAACACACTGGAGGAACCAGTCACTCAAGAAGAATTGAATGAAAGAGCTAGAAGGCATCTATTGACAATGGCTGACTTGGAATCTCCTTCACAGGTACTTACTCTGCCAAAGCCTCAAGCAGGAGCAGTGGCCTCATCATCTGCAGCACATCAAGAGGCAGTACAAACCACAGGCCAGGCTCAGAGCAAAGGTAAGGAGAAGGATATGGAAGAGCCACAAGCACAACAGGGTCAAGTGCAGCCACCCCAACAGGAACAACAGCAAAAGGACCAACAGGTGCAGGGGGAACAAATAGCAGAGGCCCCAATGGCCACCCAGCAGCAGCCAGCACAGATGGCACCCCTAAGGCAAGATTCAAGAATTGACTCATCTATCCTCCAAACCCCTCAAAGGGAGGACGTGAGCAGGAAAAGAGATAGGGAAACGCCCCTAACTACATCACTAGAGAAGAGGCAAAAACTGAATCCCTTCTCTGCAGAAGAGATGCCAATGGGGCAAACTTCAAGAACAGGCCTGCCCAGCATGGAGGCCTCAGCTAGCTCTTTACAACAAGAGCAAGATAGGGTAGCAGTAGGAGAGGTGAGCTCCTCAGGACAGAGGAGGGGAGGAGAAAAAAGCATTAAGTAGCAATTTAAGGATATAAAGAGAAGAAATGAATCACTAAAGCTACAACTTTACAATCACCTGCTGAATATGGCTCCTACCAACCAACAAAGGCTCATGTCTACATTTGATGCACATGAAGGAAAAATGATAATGAGCCACTTTACACCAACAGTGCAGCAACCGCAATCAGCTGCAGATTACATCAGGACCAATCTGGAGGTCCTGTCAAAAGACATCCACCCAATGGATCAAATAGAGCTGCATAAACAGACGGGTGAGATGGTCTATGCCATATTGGCAGATAAGACCCTAATAAACTACAGGCTGCAGAATAGCCTGAATAACACTGCTGCACAGCTTGAGTTGGAAAGGGCTTCCTCTCAAGCTAAGGACAATAGGATCAAAGCTCTGGAAGAAATTATAATAGAGCTTGGGCATGATCCAAAAGATGTTAAAGCTGTCCAAGAAATCCTGAAGCTAAGGGATGCTGATATGGCAGCATTAAAAAAGATGTTAAAAATCCCAGCAACTCTTCACCCACAAACAGAATAGGTTGCCTAGCAAAGGAGGGAAAGGGATGCAACTGCTCTACTAATGACACTATACAAAGAGCTCCTCCAAACTCAGGAAAAGCTGCAGGAATCAGAGGCCACATTAGAGGCAGCATTACAGCAAAAGGAGGCAAGGCAAACCTCACAGCCACCTCCAGAAACAATAAATCTTGAGGAAATCCCTCAAGCCACCGCCCCTCGCAGCCAACAGGTACAACAGGCAGAACCATCCACCTCAGCACCAACAACGGAGCAGGATGAAAGCCTGGACATGCAGAAGCTGAGGAATGAAATTCAAGTCTTGGAGTCCCAGATGTCTGAGCTGAATCAAGCCAAGGACATTCTGGCAAAAATCAATGAAAAATATGACAAGTCCAAGTAGAATGTGGCAAAAAGAGAGAGGGAGGTAAAGGCCCTAAAGAAAAGGACAACTGATCTGGAGAAAGAGCTCACATTAGACAAAGTCACATCTGAGCTCAAGAGGGTCATATGGGGCCATATTGGCCAATCTATCACAGATCAGTGGGAATGCATTGAGGCCATCCATGAGCAAATAACGCTCATTGGGAAAGCACATAGAGAGATACAACGAGCAAGGGCATCTCTAGGCAGTATGCCTGAGATTGCCAATAAAATGATTAATGTGCTGAACTACAGAACAAGTTCCGAGCTCATTAAAATGGGAATTGGAAACAGGACAGAGACCATCTCACTAATCAAAAGGGTCCTGACATTGAGAAACCTGATCCAGACCCTAGAACGAAGAGTCCAGGACATGCAAGCCGACATCAACAAGTTTCAGAACAGGTTTTTGGCATTACAAAACAGAGGTCTGCCTAGCCTGCTGGAGCCATCAGGAAAATTGCTCTCACATGAGAAATATGCCAAGAGAGTAAACACTTTTGCAGGAAGTCAGATCTCAGAGGCAGCCAGTTCATCAACAGAGACAGGGCCAATAATAGGGCAGACCCTCTTCAACAGGGTAGAAAACCTGCTTTTTATTATGAATGAGATCACACATTTGTTTGATGAGCCTCCTCATTTTTACAAATATACAAAGGCCGATGAGACCATGGGGTCAATTTTGAAGCACCAATTGCCTGCACCAGATGTATGGGAAGAGTTGATACGATTACTGTTAAATCAAAGTCAGTAATTGTGATTTTGCTTTTTGAAAATATTTAAATTTTCATACACAGGAAGACAAAGACACATCAACAGGTATGCAGAAAGAGGCTGAGCCAACTCAGCACAAGTATTCGGCCACCACAGCAGCATCAGTAGTCACAGGTGACAGGGCCGAGAAGCCACAGGAAGATACAGCTACACAGACACGTCATTCAGCAGTTATATCAAAGTGCTCAACCGACTCCGCGAGCTCCAAAGGTCAAAAAATTGTTCTGACAGGAGTTAAGAGCCTTTAAAGTTCATTAAATATTGCAATAACTTTTCATCTACAATCTCGGTACGAGTTAGTGAAGATATTTTCCCTCTCAGATGACTCAATGCCTGAGATATTTTGTAATAGACTTCTATATATTCCCCCTCGCATTTGTTAGCAGGGGTTGGACATTGGATGTAAGAAATCTTTTGATATCTATTGTGCTCCTCTTCTATTGTAAATCTTCAGAGAATTAATACAAAGGATGATGGAATTTCCAAAGCTTTGTGTCTCTTGATGTCTTGCTGGTGTATGGCTGAATGTTGCAAGATTCCTGCGTATCTCATGGCTCAATAAGTTTTCTTGTTACTCTTTGTTATGTGTTTGTTATCTTTCATATATCATTCATGTTTCCCATGTTTTAGATATCTAATAGCAAGGAAAAAGATTAGTCTCAGGATTTAATCACAGATTACCCTGAACTCAATCTAAGATATTATAAATGTTTTCTTCAGTTATGGTAATGAAAGTGTAATTATTAATTGCTACCTTTCACACTATATCATCACAGTAATCTATTGTTTCAGGAATTCAAGTTTTTCTCCTGAGGAATAGGTCCCTTTCTCACGTCCCAGCTTAGTGAAGAATTCTTAACTGCTTTTCACTGGTTGTTCACACTTCATTATCACAATTTATAGTTTGTTTCACAAAATATATAAAGGCCCTGTAATTCCAGCTGCACTAAGACAGAATCTCAAGAAACCAACAGCTACAGACTCCATTGCCCAATGGATTAATTTACCTGCAGAGAACATTTCAAAACTATCAGAAATCATCCTCCCAACCAAACACAAAATAAAAAAACCTTCACCTCATAACTAGCCTAAAAAATCCATTGAACAGAGACAAATCTTACAGAGAGAGCCCTCTCTGATTACAGCTGGGCTAGAAGCTGTAGTCCAAAGGTTGGTTAGTGGTTACCCCGGCCGTATTCCCTTGGGAGTCATAGGGAACAACCTGGGTGTTAACACTACCAAGGGTCTTGGGAAGACCCTTGAGGGTATCTCCATTCTCCATACACAGTGCATTTTATGCTATAGAAAAACTAGTGACGCTGCTGAGGACTATAGATTAGTTCCTGGTTCACCCGGACAGTTCCTAGTTTCCTCTTCCTTCTAGACCTCCCTATACTTCTGCATTCCTTTTCTGGCCCATCAAGACCTTGCTGCATTCTTCCCTCATATATTGGACCCTAGATATGATCTCAAAATCCCTGTTTTGAACTCTTTTCCCACACTAATGCAGGTTAGCAGAGAAAACAAAGCTTTATAAAGCTCTGTGTTTGCACAAACAGTGTGTTAGTAGAACCAATAACTCTCTATGGCCTTTGCTATAGAGAATTATTCACCCAAATTTTGACATGCAACTGTGTTTGTAAACTCAAAGGGATGGGAAACTTGCTCATGGACTAAAAAAGGATTTACAATTGTATTTTGTTAACAAGATCTGTGTCTTAAAAGTTTTTTTATTTTTTTAGGAAATAGTTTTTTTTCTTTCTTAAAAAGCTTTTATAAAAGAAAAATCAACATTTTTTATTCATTCTTCTACTTAGCTGTTTAAAATTTGCTTTATTTTGGTTTCAAATAGTTGTTAGAAAGCATTGTAAATATTTCTGTTGGTTATGCTCGTGTTATAATGACTAGGATGCATGGAACAAATATGAATGTATGAAAGACTCTCACTTTTAGAATACAACTTATTTCATTGAATTGAATATTTTCAAGCATTGTCTTTTGCATGATTTTGAGTCAGAGTCCCACCAAATATCATACGTCAATACCCCTACTGAAGACACCAAAAAAGTACACATAAAATCTACCTAAAATCAATCAGTAACTCTTTATAGAGCAAACAAACATTAGTTCAGGCTAGGATCTTGGGATAGGCAGTGTGAGTAAACTGCCCAAGATAAAAAACCAAAACTAGTGTCATTAAAAGAGAGAAAATTCCTTTTGCACTCATACTACCGGGACCACTCCAGTCAAAGCAGAGCTAAATACGAGACAACATTGGACTGTAAGTGAAGGTAGTCCGCCTTCGCTTACAACTCCTTTGGGTATTCTATGTATTGGGGATCCCTTTGGGGATTTCAGAGCTAAGTCGGGAACTCAGCTATCCTTCCCACACAGCGTATTGTCTGCGACTATGTCCCCCCCTATAGTGTCTGTGATCTGAGGTATCCTTAGTGCCATACTTTTAGGGACTTACACAAGGTGACTAGGGTGAATCTCTAGAGTAATCATAACAACACATTTCACTAGCCCTCTATGTTATTCATTGTGATACTGGGTTTCATCTCTAGTGATCGGTGCTTATCAGACAGGGCCATTTCCCTCTGTTTGTTGATTGATTCACTTAATGTACTTTTTTTTTAGGCACCCGAGTGTTGTCATTGAGACTTTAATAAATATCACGATAAAATTTATTGATAGAAATTATCGGTCACTGTGGCTACATCCAACCCTCGTCGTCAATCGAGATGATTGTTAGGACTTCCTCCACTCATTTTGGAAGATCCTCCGAGCTCCAGTGAACTAGATTCCCCATCTTCAGGAAATCAATGTCCAAGATCTCACACAGAATCTGTTTGGACGACTAACTATTCAAGCTTACCGGAAGATTTCTTTACTGCAGGATTTCTTCCTCCCTATGACCCTTTGATCATGAACCTATTTGACCCACTCTTGTTTTGCGTTGCCCCTGTACCCCCTGTGTCTTCAATTGGAACATTTCCATCCATCCCATGGACAACTAATGGGCCATGGAAATTTTTGGACACTTTTGGTCCCCCACCACTTCCCCAGTCAATAGTCACTACTACACCGTTGATGGCGAACCCTGCTATCCCATTTGTCCCAGGTACAAACCCTCACATGACACCCTCCACGAATGGAACCCAACCTTTGTCAGGTTCCATCCCTTTAGTGTCAAACTCTATATCTTTAATAAGTGGTACATACAACACTCCTTATAACACATACAACGACGGTCCAAGCCACTCTTTTTCACTCTTTTTCTATCTCATTAAACTGAAAAAGATCATTAGAGCATTCTTTTTAGGCACTTTTTTCTCATTCATAAAAGTGAAAAAATCCTGAGTTTTTTCTTTAGGCTCGTTACAAATTTATAAAGATGAAACGAGCATTTCTTTAGGTACTTTTCTTGCTTGTTAAACTAAAAAATATCGAGTTTTTTTGTCAGCGAGCTCATTAAAAATCTACGGTAGCAACCAGAGCACTTGCTCTTTTGGGACCATTTCTCACTCTTAAATCGAAAAAATCCCCAAGTTTTTCCCCTTCTTCGGGCTCGTTAAATCTATGAAGAAGGAATGAGTAGTTCTTTTACCACTTTTTCCATGCTCAATAAACTAAAAAAGGTACCTTGAGTTTTCTTCATTTTGACTCGTTAAAATTTGATGAAGGTATTGAGTTTGTCGATGTGTGACTCATTATAAATTCACGATGAAAAATGAGTTTAGTTTGTCTCCTTGTACTCATAACAAAATGAGGTCAACATCTACTGAACATAGGTTTCTCTTTATCCGGATTCAATAGATTAAGTCACGGAAAAGTAATTGATCTGGGTATACTATTAACCTTTTGTCACACCCGGTTAACAACTATGACAAAGGGACCACCCTGGAGTTGTTCTTTACGATTTTTTAGACTCTCTAAACACGAAAATACCACTGAGTTGTCTCATCTGAACTCATTAAATTAAACAGGCAAGGCATAGAGTCACTCTTTTTATGATCCTTTTTCAGACTCTCAAAACATGAAAAGATATATGAGTTTGCTTGTTTGGACTCATTAAACTAGTCAGATAGGGCATAGAGTCATTCTTTTCGCAGTCCTTTTCAGACTCTTAAAATATGAAAAGATCGACAAGTTTACTCGTTTGGACTCACTAAACTAATTAGATGGGGAAAGTAGACAATACAATTTTATTCAATATTAGAAAGTGTGGTTTGGAAGAAGTCATTCCCTTGAACATGGCACTCCCTCAAATAAACTATCCTTGTGACAGCCTCTCAATATGAATCCCACCATCCTATGAGTTTATCCTAAATACCTCAATGTTCTTGCATCTCTGTATCCTAACACTCTTTGGTGTTCATGAGTCTAGTCCTTCATGGTTAAAATTGTTGTCATGCCTTCTATTGTTCAAGGGTTAACCTTTTTCCTCCATCAGCTCATCAAGCATATCCTTTCACCATGCCCTCTGTTGTTTAAACCCAATGCTCAAAGATTCCTCAAAAAGAAAATCATTCTTGTCCCGTTTCGTTTCGATTGATGTAGGACACATTATTTCTTACCTTTCGACAAGTATCTTCCTATCGACTTCAACACTCTATCTAGGAAGACAGCCTAGAAACACATTCAGTACCTTGGTACTTGTAGACATTAGTGGCAGGTCACCTTGTATTTAATCAGGAGTTCTCATTATTGGCTCCTAGTCAAGCGATTCTATGAGTTTCGACAATAAGAACATTTTTCACACTCGTTAGATTGTACTGTGCATCTTGGAGACCATCACCATTATTGGTGGCCTTCCTCACATCCATTAATGGTCTCCATTATTGACTGGTAATCAAACAATTTCGTGCATGTTCGACGTCAACGCATATATTCACATGTATCAATCTATGATGTTCGTGAAGTGGAAATCAAGACCTTGGTTAGAGGCATGCATCACTCAGGCTTGTTTCCTCTTCCAAGTTGCATATATTTTTTTGGGGAAAACTCATCAGAATGATCCTATTACGACACCGGATCCACATTGTGCTTATCGGTGGCTAGCATCATCATATCTCTTTTATGAGAAAATCACTCTGACATAGCTACTAAGCGTGGGAATGCCCAATCTAGGACATGATTTTAGTTGTTTTATATATATGTGTTGTATCAAGCTTCTCATACTAGCCAAAGCTCCAATCCTCTCTCTCTTCTTGTCAAAGAAGGAAAATTACAGTTAAGTAAAGCATTTCGGCCATCATCACAGCCTCTGATATCACACTTTAGGGGGCATCTGTTACACAACAAAATGACCTACTCATCTGCTCAGAGGAGAAAGACATGATAGTTGAAGCAAAGACCAAGATCACATGCCTTGTTTCCACACTAACGTTGGCTATACACTGACAACATGCTTTATAAAGCTTCTATGTAAGCCTAAGGGAGCAATAGTGACCCTACTAACTCTACTTGTTGGTTCGAGGACAATGTTAGTGGATCCTAATGAGAATCTAGGGGTCAAAGGAGCAGCGAATTGACTCATAAATATCTTTATATTCCCTCCTAAATCTACTTAGAAAAGCAACGAAACATCTAAAGTTTGACCTATTTGTGGGTTTTCTAATCCTAATGAAGGAGGCAAATGGAAAAGAGCTCAAAAGCATGGTAACATCATTTCTTTTACCTTAAGAGACTCATGGAGGAACTTGGCAACCCTAACTTGATTGCTACATAAGCAAAGCTAGGGCTATTGTGATTGAGATGAGATCATTTGAAAGGATAGATTACTTGATTATCGAGCATAATCTCAAATCTAAGCATAAGAAGTTGGTAAGAAGGGAGAGAGAGGAGCTGGAGGGGTAAGGGAACGCTGATGCAATAGATGGTTGTAATCACTCTTCCTACATTAATATAGAATTGCAGTTGTATTGTCTACTCCGTGGTGTTGGTACTATCATTCATTTATTTGTTTGTCCAATACCTTTTAGCATGAGTAGCTTAGTTATGTGTAACTAGATGGCTTTTATGTCTTCATGTATTAATTATCAAGGTTGTATGCTATGATTATGCTTGTCTCTTTTATGTGTAGGACTTGATTTGAAGCCAGCTCAGGGTACTTCCACCTAGCTGCATTGTGCTCTCCAACAAATCTACACGGAGGCTTGAGTTAATGAATTTGTCTTGCTTTGGTAGTTAGTTATTGTTTCTGGACATGCATGTAGCTTTGTGATGACTGCAAATAATCTCACAGTCTGCCAAGGGCCCCGAGAAGGCCCTTGAGGGTATCTCCATTCTCCATACACCATGCATTTTATCTTATAGTAGTCATAGGGTTGTCCGCCCTTATTTTGAAAATGTAATGTCGGCTATAGAAGATCTACCCATGGTCTGTGATAATGGGATTGTATAAATAGCGCTAAGCTCTAAGTAGTTAGGGCAGATTATGAAATTATGGAATAAAATATTATGTATCAGAGGTACCTATGAGTAGAAGTCTAAGTTTTGGGTTGTAGCATAGGTAGAGGCTCTGCAGTTGAGTGCATAGAGGCCTAGAAGTCCGCAGCTGAGTGCATGGACACCTGCAGCTGAGTGCGCAGGGTGGGTCGAGTTTGTAATCGTTTGGAATTATCAATAAAGAAAATTATTCTACAATTTTTGCGTCTTTATTTCCTGTTTATGCATCTATTATATTGGGTATAAATTTCACTTATAATGCTTATATGCTGCGTGAATGAGTTGGGTGTGGAGCATGATTATTTAGAGGTCTTTGTTTCAGCCGGATGTATACCCCAGGAAGTTTGTACACCCCTCCACGTGGAGGGGTGCGAGGGGGACTTGTCCCCCCTATAGGGGTTCGGGGGAGCTGATCCCCCCCAACTGGGGGGTCCAGGAACCAGCGGTCCCCCAGTGGTGGTTTTGGGTGCAACGCTCCCAAAGCTAAAAACAGATGTAAAATTGCCTTGTAAAAGTATAGTAATTTCTAGTCAATCTGAGTTGTTCATTAGGTGGATGATTTGACGGTAGAACTTATGTTTAGTTTAGGCTTTTTTGCCCTAGAAGGAAACCCCTCTCTTTGTATGAGGGCATTTGTATTGAGGCCATGTAATAGATGTGTATTCTCTGAGTGAGAAATAGAGAGGTGAGACTGTGAGAGAAAACAGAGGATATTACAGTGGATCTGCTGTAGGTTGTGTCTCTTCATTTTGCTAGATAATAGAAATTGGCTCCCAGTTAATGGTGGTGTAGAAGGTTAATGCTCCCTGTGTGTTTCATGGCATGTGCTTAAATCTATCAATGTGTCTGTTTACTAACACCTGTGGGTTTTGGTGTAATGGCAATCATGACTCCAACAAGTGGTATCAGAGCCAGAGGCCTCAAGTTCGAAACACACTGGGCTCACATTGGGGTGGAGAGTTCAAAACACACTGGGATCGCGTTGGGGGGGAGATTGTTGGCTCCCTATTAATGGTGGTGTAGAAGGTCAATGCTCCTCGTGTGTTTTTGGCATGTGCTTAAATCTAGTGATGTGTCTGTTTACTAACACCTGTGGGTTTTGGTGTAACGACAATTGTGAATCCAACAGAATGTATGTAATTGTGCTGGATAAGTGACCACAAGTAGGAACATCTATTTACGCGAAGCTAACTAAGATATGATGATAAAACACTTAGCCTAGTTAGGAAGATATCGTAGTTTGCTACCCTAGCAATGCGAAAGGAATTCAGCCCCTGGTTAGGGCCGTGCAAAATACGATTGTACCCTTCTGCAAAGGTATTGTAGGGTGGAACATAGGGTTAAGCAACCTGTGTGAAGGCAGGTATAGCTGGAATAAAACAACATCACATCCATCTCAAGGGTGCGGAAACTTGGTTCTAGCATCCCCCCATACTGCTTCGGGTGAGACTTCAGTCCTCGCTCCACGAGCTGATGCTAAAAAGGCCAGTAGTGTAATGATTTGTTTGGCTAACTAATGCTAAACTTGGGTTAGGCCCCCACAAGCCAACAACCATGGATGTACTTGCAAAACATATATTATTTTTTTAGATTTTGATGTATTACACTCAAACATTTTCGACATATATATGCTATATTTCCTGTTTACTATGATACAATGTTTTCACATATTTTGTAAATGCCTGTCTAAAACATAATTAGCCAATGCATTTGTTAATGTATTCATATGCCTAGGAATGTGATGATATGGGATATAATCAAAATTCATTTCCAAGAGACAAATAGGAAAATACATTCTCAATAATCGAGGGTTTCTAATAGAATATTGCCCATTGAACTAAAGAACGACAAGTTGCAAATCAAGGTTTACAACCATTTCTCAAATGTCAAGAGCAATGGCTTCTGACAAGAATTCGATAACTGCACTATATTCAACAATGTTATTAGTTGTTTGATCTAAAAAAATACCTTGAAGATCAATCAACTTACCATGAAGGTCATAAATAGCTCATGTCATGGACGATAGATTCCGGATACTATGGCAAGCACCATCGGCGAAACCAACATAAGGAGTCACATACATCTGCCAAGTAGGTGAATACATAATAAGTAGGAAAGTTGCTTGAAAAAACACACAAAAGCAAATTGCACAAAAATGAATAACACACTTATGTACACAAGTAATCATGTGAGATGACTTGCGCATAATACTTTTTGAGGTACATCCCATTACGGGGCTTGCTTAAAGGGTTATCTTCATAATCAATTAGCTCATAAGACCCTTTTTGTAATACACGTTTAACAATATAGGGCCCATGCCACATGGGTTCGAATTTTCTTGCCCCCAGCTTATTGTTAGCTTGGTCATATAGCAAGACCAAATCTCCCTCAAAAAAAGAACGAGGAGAGACCAAATGATCAAAATGTGATTTAACTCGCTTTTTTTGTGCTTCAATGACTAAAGCAGCGAGACAACAGGTTTCATCTAGTCGTTCCAAATATAGGAGATGCTCTTCTTGAGGCGAGGTTTCAGGTAGTAATTCGACAACCAATTTAAGTGAGGGAATTTCACATTCAATCACTAGGGTAGCTTCCAAACCATAGACGAGTTAAAAAAGTGTGAATCCAGTTGCGTCTTTAATCAAGGTTTGGTAGGCTCATAGATCTGAAAGAAGCATGAGATTCCAATTGGATTTGTGCATCCCAATGGTGCGCTGAAGCATAGTAACTAAAAATTTGTTTACTGCTTCAACTTGGCCATTGGATTGAGGGTAATATGCATCTTACTCAGAAGGACCACTTTCCCTTACCATTTATAGATCAGGTCCTTAATACTCTCTCCAGAGAGAAGTTCTTTTCATTTTTGGTTGGATTTAATGGCAATAACCAGATATAGATTTCCCCCAAAGACCAGGATAAAATGACCTTTACTTGTCCTTGGGGAACCTATGCATACAAAGTAATTCCTTTTGGGCTTTGTAATGCGCCAGCAACATTTCAAAGGGAAATACTAAGAATTTTCTCTGACTTGCTAAATGACTACCTAGAAATCTTCATGGACGATTTCACACCTTATGGAGATGCTTTGGAAACAACATTAGTCAATTTGGAAAAAGTGCTAGAACAATGTGTACATACTAATGTTGCCTTGAGCACTACGAAATGTCACATAATGATGACTAAAGGGATCGTGCTTGGACATTACATTTGTGCTAACGGAATCAAGGTAGACCCTACAAAAATAAAGGTAATTCTAAAAATTCCAACCCTCAAAACACAAAAAGAGGTACGTAGTTTCTTAGGGCATGTAAGGTATTACAAAAGATTTATAGAGTTTTTTTCAAAAATTGCATCACCATTATTTTCCTTGCTCATAAAGAATGTTGATTTCTTGTGGACAGGAAAGTGTGAGAAAGCCCTCTTAAAGCTGAAATGTTGTGTATCAGCAGCTCCGGTCTTGTGAGGAACTAATTGGGAACTGTCATTTCACATAGCTACAGATACATTGGATATTGTTGTAGGTGTTGTTTTAGGCCGATTGGAGGATAAAAAACCCTATGCTATTTACTACATAAGTAAAAATCGAACTCCAGTTGAGCTCAATTACACAGTGATAGAGAAGGAGTTCTTAGCAGTCATTTATGCCATTAACAAATTTCGGCATTACATCACCTGTTATCAAGTATTTGTACACACTAACCATTCTACCATTTTTTTTTTAATGAATAAGCCAATTACAAATGGTAGGATCACACATTGGTTATTGATGTTACAAGAATTTGATATCACTATTGTAGATAAGCCTGGAAAAGATAATGTAGTAGTTGACTTTCCTTCTAGGCTAGCTATTGATTACAGTTGCACTCCCACTGAAGATTATTTCCCTAATGAATATCTTTTTGCTATTTCTACTTACTCACCTTGGTATGAAGATATAGCCAATTATCTTGTTGCAGGGAAGTTTCCACAGTATTTGTCCTCCAAGGAGAAAATAAAATTCATACAAAAAAGTGCTACATATACCTGGATATATGGGAACCTCTACCACACCAGACCCAATTTACAAATTAGGCATTATGTTAGAGAAGATGAAGTCTTTGATATCCTTAAAGCCTATCATAAGGAACCCTACAGAGGACACTTCGCAGACAAACAAACATGATACAATGTCCTTTCAACAGGGTACTACTAGTCGACAATATTTCAGGATGCCAAGAAATTTGTGAAGGGATGTGATAGTTTTCAAAGGATGGGCCAACCACTGTAAACAGATGAGATGTCGTTACAGTGTCAGATCATCCTAGAACCTTTTTAGAAGTGGGCTCTAGATTTTGTGGACCGATTAATCCTTCATCTAGACATAGATCCTACATTTTGGTCTTTACTGACTATGTCACAAAATGGTTTGAGGCAAAGGAACTAACTAGAGCCATAGAGCAGGTTGTCTCAGACTTTCTGTTTGAAGACATTTTTGTTTGGTTCCGCATACCCAAGGAGATAGTCACATATGGAGGGCCCTAGCTCACATCTCATAAGATCTGGGAGTTGGTTGAGAAATATAAGATCCATCACAGAATCACAACACCTTATCATCCACAAGAAAATGGCCAAGTAGAAAGCACTAAGAAATTCATTGAGGGGGTCTTTACTAAGATTGTGGCCAACCATCGAAGAAATTGCACTGACAAACTTCTAGAAGCGTTATGGGCATACAGGACTACATGGAGGAATACCATTGGATTCTCTCCATATGAACTTGTATATGACAAGAACCCTTTATTCCCCATTGAATTTGAAATCAAGACACTAAGGACAACATTGCTGGTCAATTTGGATTTGGCTATAGCACAAAGGAAAAGATTGAACCAGCTCAATGAATTGGAGAAGAAACGGTTGGCTGCTATCCAACAAACAAATATTATCTAGCAGCAGAGATCTAAGTGGCATGATAGATTTATAAAGAAGAAATGTTCTAGAAAGTAGATTGGGCTTTGTTATATGACTCAAGGTTTAAAGACTTCAAAGGTAATCTCTGCATTAGATGGCTAGGTCCTTATGAGGTAGATGCAGTATCTGACAATGGGACTATAAATTTGGTGACCATTGAGAGTGCGAGGACACCATTACTTGCAAATGGGCACCGCCTTTGGTTATATCACAAACCTACCTCAAGGGATTCATTTGTCAACACTGTCACAAATTCAAATTTATAAATTATGGGAATAGGGGAAAGCCCCCCTATGCTGCAAAAATTTTAATTTTTTCCAATAAGTGTAATAGGTGAAACCACCTGGTGGCGCCTGTTACACCATCGGACTACAAATAATAATAATATAATAATAATAATAATAATAAATAATAATAATCAATATATATATATAATATATATATATATATATATATATATATATATATATATATATATTCTCACTGTAACACCATTTGTTATTCCAAATCATATCTTATGATAATTGTTGTTACATGATTTTCTCTTCTTTATTTTTTTGTAGAAATTAAAATAATATATATCAGTCGTCTTGGGTTACACCTGTAACATCCAACGAATTTTCAAGAATAAACGAGATATTTTATTGTAATAAATAGCAGCACATCACCATGATCCTCATCACTAGAATTAAGTTTGTGCATCTTGTAGCCTGAGCATGATTCATACGTCGCACCACCCATTACTTCGCCCCACATCACCCAAGTATGTCATCAAAAAGGTAATATTTAATTCGTTTTATTTTGTAAATATGGCAACTTAACATGACTATTGATGGCTGAGGACGACTTTCATAATTAAGCTGGGGGGGAATGAATTATATGGCGACATGACTTCCGCATGACTTGCAATTATTAGAAAAATCTAGCAATTAAGGCCAATGACCTAGCAGTTATTATTTCTTAATGATGAATTATACCAAAAAGGGTAAATGTACCATCGATTAGACCTCCCCATGATTCACCATTAAGGAAAAATTAATTGTGTAGTATGAACCATGTGTGCCAAATCCCAATCCAAAATCTTCACTTGTGCCACCCTACCACCCTACCATTTACCCTTGTTGGAAGCGCTGAATCCCCATTCAGAGTGCTCAAAGAGGAGGAAGATAGCAGTATAGGTTGAAACAACTAGAGTGTCTTGACTACCCCGAAGAACTTAAAGCTAAGAATAAGCAGGTGGAATAGCACCGAATTGCATAAGCAATGGGAGGAGCAGCAATATGACACGAACCAGGGTCCACAAAAGCCTTGGAAGATTGCCTTGAAGCATACCAGATTTTCAAGGATGCAGGCTGGTTCGAATTCTTCCAGAGGTTGGAAGGATCAGACAATGACATTTCCATGGAATTTGCAATGAATCTACATTGGGTTGTGTTATATTCTTTCCACGTAGTTAACAAGGGGTTTGAAGGGTACCTGTAACCCCACTTTATGGAGTCCGGGGCAGCGCCCTGGAAAATTTTGGTTTTGGACCCTATGTTAGGTTGGGCGGACCCACCTATGGTTTTGTGCATGACTTTCGCACATTATTTTTGGACGTAATGGTTTTTAGTCCATGGTATTGGACGTGATGGTTTTCAGTCCATGGTATTGGATGCTTTGGCATGTATAAATATGTATTTTAACATTGAAAGGAACGTAATGAAAACTCAAGCTGGTAGTCCCAGTTTTGGGATCCAGGGGAAAATCTCTGTGTATATGTGTTTTATGTGTTATGATCTCGCATTGTTTATTTTCTGTGTTTTAGAATTCGTATGCAGGTAATTTCTGTACAAGGTTAAAACCTACAATTTGGAGGGAAACTAGATGGAAGTCAGAGGGTTGAAGTTAGAGTTCACGGAATAAGTTATTGTCGGAGTAAAAGATTGCCACCAGCTGGGAAGAGATGGTTTACCAGGAAGGTCAATGACCCCTCACTGAAAGGGGATTTTCTCCAAGAAAGAGAGTCACTGGCAAAGAAGGGCAGGGGAATTGACAACCTTTCACTCCCCCAGCCATTGGCGGATGTTTCCCTCTACCTCATCAAGTACATTACTTGCGAGGGAAGGGCAGCAATTGTGTTTAATTATCATTTTCCATTGTTGAACCACCTTTGGCATTAGCAGTTGATCAACCTTCCTTATTTCTTTTTGGGCAACATTAGGCACATGGCCACGGTTGTGAAAACGGTTGCACATCTAGAAACGTATGTTACCAACCATGCCCTTATTAAACTCTTTGTGCTAGATGCTTTGAGCCGACAGGTCAAGAATTGGGAAGAATTCATGTTGAAAAGGCCCAGGACCACCCACAAAAGGCAAACAAAGACGTCTGAGGAAGCTCCAGAGGTGAAAAAGCAAAAATCCTAGTCCTCAACACTAAGGGTCAGGAAGAGGTTGGTTGATAAATCAATTCATGACAGGAGGCTGAAGCAGAGGATAAGGGTTAGCAGGCACTCGAATCCCTGTCCACATCAAGAAAGAACAAAGCAGCAGCAAAGCAGAAGGATGACGAGCAAGCTCAGTCATAGAAACCTCCTTCACCTGGTAAGAGCGAAACCCAATCTTCGTTGTCAAAAATTGAAATTCTAGAGAAAGAAATTAGTGAATTGAGGGAACAACTAGCAGAAGGAAAGGAAGAACCAAGAGCCCCAGGGCTAGACACTTTGGTAGAGGCCATAGAAAGAGCTAAAAGGGGAGAAATTCTGGGCACTCTCTTCATAGCATGTGCTGAGAAGTTAGAAGCAGCAAGATTCAAAGTCAATGTAGCAAACATTACCTCGAGTGGGACTCAAACTGAAATATGGGAAACTGTTACACAAGAACCTATCGAGGACATTGCTGTTATGCAAGAACCAATAATCGAGGCAGTGCAATCCACAAAAAGTGATCAGGTAATGGATACACAGGAGCCTTTAGTTGACACTGTTATTTCATCAAAACCAGCAATGGAGGAGAAAGTCAACCAAGAGGAGGAAGAGAAAGATAATATCCATGAGCCTACGGCCAAGGCTACTACTACACAAGAACCAGTAGAAAAGACCAAAGTCGGTCTGGAGGAAAACGATGCACAAAAGTTTGTGGATAACACTGCTACTACCTAAGAACCAACAGTGAAAATGGAAGCTGACTAGGAAGATAAATAAACTGTGATAAAAACCACCAATGAAGCTACTATTACACAAGAACCAATAGCCGAGGTGGGACAGTTTAACCCTCAGGAGGCTGCTACACCCTCAATTAATAGTTCATGCATAGGAACGTTGGGTCCTGATGAAGGATATCATTTTGAGAGATTGTTGTTGTTGCCAGAGCTGCAAAAGTGGAAGCAGTTGGTGCTCTCTCTACATGAGGGACTTATTCCACTCAAAATGCATAAAAGAATGATGGATTCCTCGAGAGAAAAATAGATAAAAGAAGAATGGGAAAGGAAAGAGGAGGCATGGAGGCACAAGGAAATTGTAAAGGAGAAGGATGAACAATTGTATCAGTTGCATCGGCAGGTATCAGACCTAATGTTTGATAAGACTAAACTTTGTGACCTCACTCTAAACCTGCTAGCATGTAGGCGGCCATCCCCGTCATACCCTGTGTTCATGTGGGAATGTTACTACTTATTTCGATTAAGGGAAGTTTATGAGAACAAGTCCTATTTGGGTTCTACAACCCGCATCTTTTTGGAAATTTTTCGCTCTTGTGATTTTGATGATCAGAGTTTGTTGTGCGAGCTATTCTTGCACAATATTATGTGTGAATATGTGAGCACGAAGATGGTGAAATGTGTCCTCTCCTACACGGGGGAATAGTAGTTGTGGGCCTTCCTTTCATTCATGAGGAATCAGATTGAGTGACACCTAACCAAGAAAATAGCATAGACAAACAAGGAAATAACACTATTGTGGGTCAAGGATGAACTAGGAATGGCTCATGAACTTCGGTGAGAGTTTAGACTATTCCTAAGAACTCCAGAAATCAGTGATCAATCGTCCATTTACAGAAGAAGAATCGTGAGGATTTTCCTCAACCTGTTTGCAACCATGAGGAGCTAAGCACTAGCCGGATGTCTCAAGTGCACTGAGGCTTGTAGTGTAGAATTACAGGAAGGGGACCCCCTTGAGTACAAGAAATTTGTGGCTATTGTTACACAGGTGCCAGAATATGCTCATATTGTGTTGACACTGGGGGCGTTTTGGATTGGCCTCAAGTTAAAATTCCCTTTGATATGGTTTCCATTGGAGGAGCATCAACCTGATTATCATTTATATGATTTTGAAGAGGAATCTTGGCCACGTGAGTTAATGGTTGATCAAGGATTCAGAGATCCTAGAAATGATACTATTGTTGCTTACAATTTCACATATTTGCATCGGGGGCATAGTAGAAGGAACTAAGATTCTGCATGGGGACATGCAGTTGCTTCAGTCGAAGGGGAGATGTTGGGAGTGGTTTTTAACCTATTTTCTACACATTCTTCCCCTGTTTTGACCTTTCTATACCCTAGGCCTATGACTTTATATAACCAAATTCCCTATTTTCTTACCTTTTTAACCTATTCTACTATCATGTTACTTTGTTATATTTTACCGAATAATACGAGACTTTATTCCTTTTTGTGGCTAACTGGGAGATCATTGAAGAAGTATTTTGGGAAGTTCTTCTTTTTAGGTGCTAGCTCACAATAACAAAGCTATGAAGTAGACAAGAAACAAATATTAACTACAGGAAAGGGTAGAATGGTTTGTTGTTTATGTTATGTGCAATTTTGCTTCTACAAATAAATACAATTTCCCTAGGTGGGTAGCTACACCTAGAACAATAGATTTAAAGAGTTTAACCTTTCCTATAGAAGATAAATAAGACAAGGGACCTACTTGTTATATTTCGCTTCCCTTTGTCTCCTTTGAATAGCTCCTGTCACTTCGTCTTGAACTGAATCCGCTCGACAAGCACTTGCAATCATAAACAAAAGGCAAAAACCAATCAAAGAAAGAGATCTATCTACTATAATAAAATGGAATCGAAAGAATTTACACATATGATCATCATACATAAAGACAAGAATGTGGGAAAAGGTGTAAACAACTTTATTAAGTAGAAGGAAGTGTTACAACCAAGAAGTCTTATCCCATGTCACTCATCTAGCTTGAGTTCCATCCTTCATCACACCAAAATAACAACACTTCGGTAGCATAACAATACTTTCTTACAATCTCAAACCTCACACCAATAGTATCTCCTTACAAATTCTCAAAGTCCAACCCCTAATCACTATGATGAGTGCTCAATTTATAGGGAAATGGAGGTAGTTTTGTCATAAATTGGGCATTGAATGGCTTTCCAATTTGGGAGTTAGTTTCCATGGAGGAAGGGATGAGAGGATAGGAGGTTATTTGATTCATTCCCTATCCAATTTTGAGCTCATAGGAGAGGATAAGAGGTGGGAATCTTTTAGAATGATCTAGAATGAAAGAATATTCCAAGAACCCTATGAAGATTTCGCTCAATCTCACCCAGCACAGGTCAAAGTGGGCCTAGGTGCTCTGTAGAGTAGGCTTGAATCGGCCTAAATACTCTGCAGCATACTTAACCCTAACCAAGGCTTGAATGGGCCTAAATACTCTGTAGAAAACTTAACCCTAACTCCAGGCCAGGAAACTCTCAAGAATGATGGCATTCAATGTGATGACTTGTCTAGGGAATGTAGCAACATAATTAGGGTTTGATGAGTCCTAAAAGTGCTGATCTGAATGATGGGAGTGATGTGCCCAAATAGACCTGTAACAGTTTCCCCCTAAAGCATGAAGTTGAAAATGATAATGTCGAGTGATATGCTTTACAATGTGATGAGGAGGTTCTGAAGTGGATGGTAACTTGCATCAATTACAATACATAATATCATGATATTTTGGATTTTTCATGAATTGCTGAGGGAAGTCATACCAATGATTAGCATATAAACTTTTCATTACATGTACATATATAGTCATCTATAGATATAAACCCATGATGGGATGACCATTAGTGTAAAGCCATCGTACTAATGATTTGGTGCTTTCTTGAAATCACAGCCCGGATGGATGAAACTAGATTTGAGGTCTTCTATCTTATTCAAATGTTCGCTCAAGTACGAGTCTAACCATGTGAATATGTGATATGAAGTCAAACATGGGAAGACACTGTCTAATTACCAACCAATGACGTAAGCCGTTAACAGACACGAGATAAATCATCGATAATGATAATGATCCTCAAGGTACTACAATACATTCTGCATGGTGTGCATGGTTGTTTGATGTCGAACACCATACATAGTCTTTCAGTCGAAGGCTAGTGATGTCAACTATCGCCGGAAGTGAGAAACTTACCATTGATGTATGCAAGCCCCAAAGTACTGAAATGGTGTTCCTAAGTCAACTTCTTGGATAATGTGTTGATGTCGACAAGAAGTGACTCATCGCAAGAAGGCCTTGATGAATCCCACATCAATGACACAAAACGAGTGTAATGATTTTGGAGACGAAATATGACTAGCGACACAAGGTTCAGGAATGGTGGTCATGAAAATGAAGTTTTATGAGCATTGCAAATGATGCATTTAACTGAGTGACTTCTCTTGAACATGTCGGCGACACTGAATGAATTGGTAGCATTGACCCAAAACCAAAGTAATGGATGGTATGATAGACCATATGTATGATAACCATCAAGCAGATAACCCAACCCAAGTAGTCACAGAGATGAAGTGAAAGTGTCATGTTCAAGAGCGAATTGCTACCATAAAGTGGTTTACTCCTTTTCGAATTTTCTCCCATCATTAATGACCACTACCTCTTTAATTTTTATCAAGCTTGAGGAGGATAACATATGCTTGTTGTATAATTCCACCCTTCAGGTGAATCCATCGCTATGTGATGTTTTAACGAGTCTAGCAAAAGTGAAACTCGGTCTTGTCATGACGTACAAGTTTGTCGCTATTTTATGTTTTAACGAGTTTAACGACAATGATAACTTGATCCTTTTCATGTTTAGAGAGTTTGAAAAGGGACAAAAAGAAAAATCCACGAGTTCTTTTTCGTAGTTTTGTCTCTCAAGTCTGAAAAAGCGTAAAATAATACGAGAGAGAACCTATTGACCATGTTTGATCAACGTATTCCTTTTTCGTGAATAATCTATCTCAGTTGGGAAAAGGGTTAAACTTATACTAAGTAGGTGTTGTTTACAATCTGTTAACGAGCTGAAAAGGACAAGCACTCGAGAATCTTTTCATATTTTGAGAGTCTAAAAAGAGCTTAAAGAGGACTCCAAGGGGGTTCATTTTTCATTGTCTAACAGAGCTCGAAAAATAGATCAAAGTATGCTCTTTGGTCAAAGTACAATTCACGATTGTACACATCAAATTCAGTAAGTCAGTTGTAAATATATTCAAAGCAACACCAAATGGATCAAACATACCTATTTCATTGGTCAAAATAGGTAAATACTAACGTTTATTCATTTAATGTTCATGAAATAAACATAAAACAATAATTTACCATGTCATTTTCACCATTTGATATTTACCATTCAGTTTTTGCTCTGAACCAGTTTTTTACCTCGAACTTCAACAGTTGATTGCAAGAGATTCTATGGATCATTTCTCATGTCATCTAGACCAGGTAGAAGATCTACCTCTTCTCTTTCTTTTCATGTCATTATTTTAGAGTTTCAGGCAATTTTCTTGGGTTTTTAGGGGCCCTGGGGTTATTATATTTCACCCTGGGATCAGTGCAACCTTCCACATCAAAAACTGCACTACAGAGCACACAAACAAAAGGGTACCTACTCTACAATGCACTGTCTCCTTTCTTGGGCCACACTGGGCGAGTTTCACAAATTTATTTCACTTGTTTGGCCCAAAATTTCTCCAATTATTTGCATGAAATGGATCCTAACTAAGCTTATGGTTTGATTTCAGGATTTGATTGGATTAGAATGCCCATTACTTGGTGAGAAAGAGAGAATGAAGAACAAGACATGGTTTCCCTAAATGATCTGGGTACTGTTGAGGCCCTCAGAAACTGTGGGTTGCTCAAATACTTTAGGTTGTCTGGAATGAGGCAAAACTTAGAACTATTGTAGTTCTTAGTTCATGTATGGGTTCCAACAAATTAGGCTTTTCATGTAAGGGACAAAGTGGTCCCTATTATGATCGATGATGTTTACTTTCTTACCGGGTTGTCGAGGCATGGTGCCCCCATTTCTCTTTTAGGATTTGCCCGTGGAGGTGAATCTGTGAGGGACTATATTCAACAATTTTGTTGGCTAGGTACATAGCCTAGCAAGGATGGGAAAATAAGCATCATAGATGTACATGATTTTCCTTTGAGAACAATCCTTTTCACTATCGCAAATTTGGCAGGTAGTGTGACACCTCATCTAGCAAACAGATCATACATGTAATATGCACTTGAGTGTCTTGAGCCAACTGTATTCAACTGGTGTGAGGCCATCCTTTCTTCACTGAAAGAGAAGTTGTCAAAGTTAAAGAGCAGTAAGATGAATAATTTTAGCTATGGATCGCTCTTAATCACTTTTACCTTAGAGAGAATTCCATTGATGCAACCTCAACATGTAACATTGGGTGTAGTTGGTCCTCGACATCCACAGATGCAGAGGTGGGTCAAATTGATGGCTAGACATTCTAATCAGTTATCAATCACATTTTCTATTGCATTCTTCAATTGGCTTGATTGACAACACATTGTTATCGAGGAGAATCCATACATAAGGATGGATTTTCGTGGAGATCCAGAGTTTATTTTACTAGTGGGTGCTCAATGGGGTGCTATAAGTAAAAAAAAATTGACCAAATGTTTTTGATTTTTAATTTTTTACATGTTTTTTTGTTTTTGATGTTTCCAAGACTAAATTAAAATCATTCTCATGCATACAGATATTGGTACTATTCAACCTATGGGACATCAACAAGAGGCAGGTGGACTAGCATGGAGAAATGTCAGGAGAGCGGTTCTCCAAGATTTGGATTTGACCGACACTGTTAGAGTTGCAAGATCATTTAAAGGGTAAACCCTTGGTATTCCAGATATCCAGATTAAGGAGTTACCTATGAGGCTGCAATGCCATACTATTAGTGTTCTTAGGCATTGGATGAGGTTGTTGCACATGATAGCTCAGGCTGTGACCTTTTATCATGAGCATCACTAGGTCTACTTAGGATGATTTTTGTATGCATTTTGAGTTTTTAGGTTAGATGACCAAACATGTCTTGGACACAAATTTTGTAAAAAATTTAAAACATCTATCTATTTTTACTTTTAGGGTTTTTATATATGGTTATGTGCAATCCTATTCAATTAATGATGTGAATTGAAAATTTACTTTTACATGTGTCACAAATGTCTGTTTAACACATAGTTCACTAATGAATAAGTTAATGTGTTAAAGTTTCTGGAAATATGTTGATATTGAATATACTCAAAATGTCTTTCCAAAAGATGAACTCTAAGGAACATTTGAAGAATAGTTGGGTTTCGGATGGTATAAACACTTGTAAGTTGTAGTACGACGAGTTGTGAGTCCAGCCTAATGATGATTTGGCAAATGCCAAGTGAAATGGCATTAGAGAGAAGTTCAATCAATGCGCTATATTCAGTGATATTGTTCGTAGAATGACTGATACAAATCCCTTGAAAACTCACTAACTCACCACTTGGAGTGAAAATGGCCCATGCTGCAGAAGATAGGTTTTGGGTACTACGACTAGAGCCATCGATGTAACCAAGAAATGGTTCCAAAGATTCTGAAATCTGTAACAAATGCAAAGTGGATTACTTAACCATATAAAAACTCTAAAAGACACACTAACACACACATGCAATTAAAGTTGCATATATACAATGATTCTACTACACTTAATTAAGCATAGTAACATTTGAGATACAACCTGTTTCGGGGCTACAACAACGGAATTCTATCATAATCCACCAACTCATAGGCACCTTTTGCTAAAACACGCTTAACAATGTAAGGGCCCATCCATATTGGTTCAAATTTTCCTGCTCCTAGTTTATCAACTTCTTGATCATAAAGCAAGACCAGGTCTCCTTGTGAGAAAATGTGAGGCTTGACATTCCAGTCATATTGCACCTTCATTCATTTCTTATGTGCCTCGTTAGCCAATGCGGCTTCATGACAGATTTCATCCAAATGGATGAGTTCTAAGAAACATGCTTCTTCATTAGAAGTGTCGGGTAACAAGTCAATTGTGAGTTTAAGAGATGAAATTTCACATTGTATCGGCAAGATTGCCTCCAGACCATACACCAATTGAAAGGGTATGAATCCAGTTGCATTCCTTACCGAGGTTCGATATGCCCACAAAGCAGAGTACAAGATTAAATTCTAGTTTCTTTTATGAACCGTTATCATTCTTTGAGCATTCGCTTAAGGACTTTGTTGATGGCCTCAACTTTTCCATTAGCTTGCACATAATAAGGAGTAGAACTATCATGTTAAAGTCCTAACTTGGTAGTTAACTTAGTCATCGTGCGATTGTGAAAATGCAACCCATGATGTGTAACTATAGCCCGTGTTACACCAAACCAGGCAACCACGTGGTTGAAAAAGAAAAGTGCAACTGTCTTGCCACTATTGTCTAATTAAGGCATTGCCTCGGCCCATTTCTTGAAATATTCAACGATGACTATAATGTACCCATACCCCCTAGCTGAGTGAGGGTTACATGTCATGAAGTAAATGCCCCATTTAGAAAATGGTCCAATAGCGACGACAAGATGCAACGGTGCAGGTGGTAATCTAGCTTTACGATCATAGATCTAGCATGCATGACAACTTCTGATGCCAATAATGCAATCTTTGAATATGGTAGGTCATAAGTAACCAGCATGGAGAATCCTCTGTGCGATAGCATAACCAGATGAGTGTCCCCAACAAGCACCTAAATGGAAATCATTCAAAACTTTCTCGACTTCCTCATGTGTGAGACACCTTTGTAAAATTGTATCTATACCACGGCGGTAAAGAGTGTCACCAATGATCAGATGATCTTTTTATTGGTATTGGATACGTCGATGTTGCGAGTGAGAGGTATTGGGCCAGAAAGTTTAGGTCTGGAGATAAATTAATATATCTCCATACCACAGGTTAGATGATGAAATCAAGAATAGAGACACATCCAAAATTGATGGTTCTGATGTTGAATCAATGGTATTCGAGGGAAGGTCACAAAGAAGCTCAATGAAAACTAGAGATTTCTTTGATTGGATTTGATGAATTCCAAATCAAATCCCTGTAAAATGACAATCCATTTTTAGTATTTCCCCCCAACAATTGACGTGACAAAATATATGTCATAGGGTTTCATTCCAAAATGACAATGGTCTTTTGGAGCAGGATATAGTGGCAAAATCTCTATACAGCTTGAACAACAGCCAGAGCTAGCTTTTCAACATAAAAGTACTTAACTTCTATATCATTTAGATTGTGACTCAAGTAATATATTGGATGTTCAATCCCATCTTCTTCTTGGACTAAAACCATTCCAATGGTTGTATCTGCAGCATCGAGATACAAGAAGTAGTCGATTTCATAATTCAGTGATACATTAATGACGCTCTAATAAAGGTATCTTTAAGAGCATCAAAGGAAGCTTGCGCAACTTGATCCCAATGGAAGGGCATCCCCTTTTTCAAAATATGAGTAAATCCTTTAGCCATTTCAGCATAATTGGGAATGAACCTCCTCAGAAAGTTAGCCTTCCCTTGGAGTCTCTATAACTATAGTAGATTGGAAGGTGGAGGCAAGTCAGGAATTGCCTGAAACTTAAGAGGGTCGAGTCGAATTCCTTCCTTAGACACTACAAAACCAAGAAAATGACCAGAACCAACAAAAAACACAAATTTGTGTGGATTGAGTCGTATTTTGTAGTGTCTGCATTGTAAAAATATAGCTCTCAAATGTTGCGGGTGATTAGTCTGCTTTCGTGATGAGCAGGTAAATCATCAAGGTATGGTTGAGCAATATGTTTGATGTCATGGAAGGCATAGTTCATTGCCCTTTGAAAAGTTGCCCCTACGTTCTTCAAACCAAGAAGGAGTTTCCTGTAAATGAATGTGCCCCATGGACAAATAAAAGTAGTTTTAGATTGGTCCTCTGGGTGGATATTGATATGATTATAACCGAAAAATCCATCCATAAATGAAAATATTTCACATCTGGCACATTCATCAATAATCTAGTCAATAAAGGGAGTCGGATAATTTTCTTTTGGACAAGCCTGATTAACATCCCTATAATCAACGCACACTCATATTGTCCCTTGTTTCTTCATGACAGGAACAATATTGGAAACCTAGTCAGTAAGACGAACAAGGTATATGAAACCAGCATGCAAATTTTTTTCAACTTTTGTTTTAACATTAGTAGCATTCTTTTGATGAACAGGATGGAGGTGTTGCCACATTGGTTTGACATCAGGATACATTTTGATTTCATGTTCAACTATAATAAAGTCAATACCTAGCATCTCCTCATATGACCATGCAAATATATCTCAGAATTCATGAAATAGAGCATAGTAAATATCAAGTTCTGATGGATAATAAGATTTGACAACATGAATGTTTTCTACAACTTTAGGTTTGGTCAAAATATTGATAGAAATGGTTTCTTCGATATTTGACAAGTTTCGCTCAAAATCTATTGTATCTATAAAAAAAGAATTTGAAAGGAAATCAACAACTAAAGGGTGATTAAGTTCATTTGAAAAATCTTCTATGAGATATGGAAGATGGGAACGATGATGATAATCTTCCCATGGTTCTTCTTCCTTCATCATTGATTGGATGATTCCTTCATCAGTAGAAAATATATGTGAAAAAGGATCAGAAGAGGTACCATATTCTAATGAACAATCTACCTATACAATAGGCAAAGATGGATTTGGGTTCACTGCGCAAGACATAAATATTGTTTGGTATGCAAGCTCAATGGGGCTTAGCGGCATGATTTCATTACTACTATAAACTTTTGAACTATTGGTAATCTTCCTTAAAGAAGATGAAGTGGAAGATATCATGTTGCAAGTCTCAAACTTTTCCACTTCCGCCATGTTTGATGGTGATGGTAGTGAAAAAGTACCCATTAGGGAAGAATCCTTGAAGAGACCTACACCAACGTTTTGAAGAGATAGTGGGGGTCTGTGAACTAACAGAATGCTTCCAGTAGCCTCTGAACTAGAGGTGAATAAGGTGAGTTGATTGATAACTGTGATTCTGCCTTTATGAGGGAATGCAATTGTACGAAGTGTGTCAAAACCATAACAGTCATAGCATAAACCCCTGGTCTTCCTAGAAAAATGTTGTAGTCAAGGGATCCATCAACAACCTCAGCTTCAACAGTTATTATTTCCCCCCCTAGTTCAATTTGAAAATTACTCAAGATTCCACAAGTCGTATATGTGCGACTATTAAAAGATTCTAATGTTTTTGGTGAATGTGACAAAGGTGGTGAGCCAAGTGTTTTCCAGAAATTCATTGACATAATACAAGTAGATGCCCCCTCATCAATAATGATTCGGTGAATAAGTTTATTCAAGGAATTTACTTGAATTAGAAATTCTAATTGTGCTAGTAACTGTGGTGTATAACCCGCATGGTTGACAACCACAAGATTGGAATCTGTTGGATTGGTTCCACCAATTGCTGACAACAAAGCCTACTTGTGGGAGGGAAAATTTTGAAGTGCCTCATGTGTCGACATAGCAGAAGGTGACTGAGCCAAATCTTCTACTATGTTATAGTTTTTGCTACCTAAGCTCGAGAGTTAAATGTTGATTTATGTACAACTCCCTTAGGTGGTTTTATTTGTTGAGATTGCAACAAGATGATGGAGCTTAGTGAAAAGAGTCGCTTTCACTAAGTGGGTCCGTAGGCTATTTTTGGCGCAAGTCTATTTTTAGACTATGTTTATTTTTAGACATATGGATCATGTCTATGGATTGCAGGTTGCTGTTTATGGATGATTGATCAAGTTGAGAAAATAGATGGACTTCTATTTTTGATGAAAGTGTGAGTGATCACAGTGTGAGTGATCAAGTCTATTTTTAGATGGCTGTCAAAAATAGAAAAGTCAAATATTATTATCTCACAATAATATTTGGACTATAAACTTTGTCTTATTCTCTTGGAGCACTTCAGTTCGAGCTACGGATGTGGCACATGCAATCCCAGAAGGAAATACGTGGTTCCTATGGGTGACTAATATTTGCATGCAGGACTTCAGTTAGAAATCAAGTGAGTTGAGTTTAGTGGACTGGAGGTGCAGTTGATGGAGTTGTGTTCAGTTTAGCTTTGTTAAACTGGTTGTATTTAGTTTAACTGGCGAATAGACTAGAGATGAGTTGGGTGAATTAGTTATTAATTAATTCACAAGTTATTAACTCATAATACAACTAATGAATACATCAGTTAACGCAGTTGCATGTCAGTGCATGTTCAGTTCAGCAGGGACAGGTGTTAGAGAATCAGATTGCTATCAGTTGTGACTATAGTTGTGCACCAGATCTTGCACAAATCAGGGGATTGAGTATGCCAATGAGTTTGCCCACATTGTAGCTTGTTCTCACGTGATTTAGCTAAGGAAAGACGTGGCTGCCTTGGAATTATCACCGGTTCTTGTGCAGGTATTGAGCAGCGGAGGCAGGCAAGCAGCGGAAGAGATTTGAGCCAGTGATTGATTCAGATCTGAGCTGTATTGTGTGTAACAGGTGGAGCTGGTACTGGATTGCTTGTGATAAGCATTGTACTTTGTAATGTTACATGACTCAATCATTAATATACAGATAGTTGGGGTTTTTAGCGAGATGCTTTCCCCGGGATACATACTGTGTTAATGTGTGAATGCTCTTGATGTTTTATTGTTATTGATGCTGCTATATTGATGATCAACGTAGAGGAGCTTATGTATTGTGTATGTTTTCCGCAATAGTACATGATCAGGATAATCTCCATTGAATATGTGTTAAATTATTCAAAATTTCTACATGGCATCAGAGCTGTTGATCATCAGATCTACTATTCAGGAAGTGTTTACATTCTATTTCTCTAGGCAGAGCCTGTAATCGGGCCAGGTAGCCTCTACTCTTCTTCCTTCAACAGATGCAGACTTTACGGAGCCAGATCCTTAACATTGGAACCCGATAGTACTGTCTGCGAAAGAAGGCATGGAAGGCGATCCTCAATTTGACGAAAGCATCCATATTACTTTTGAAGCTGGAACTGAAGTTTCTGGAAGTCTTGTGCTGCCATACTCATTGAAATTTGCTACAAGGCCTTTCCCAACATACTTTTCATGGTCCAATACAGGTATAAAGTCTGTTTAAACTAGGTAACGTGCCCTCGGATATGCTCGTGATCTGACACCATCGCTCACCAATCCTCCATCTCAATGTCCATCGATCTCGCTTGGTGGTTCAAATCAGCTTCCCACTCCTTGATTAACCGTTTAATTTCCTTCCTGGTCCCTTCACAGTATGATGTGGCTGCATCATTTATGATGCTGGCTACGAGTTTGTAGCCCCTTGTTTTGCCCCTAGAGGAGCTAGGATGCTCCTCCTACGCAGTCACCTGAGTTCTCCTGCCGTGGCCTCTAGCATTCACAACCCACGCTATTGCCACGAGCTCACAATGCACAATGAAAAGGTGGGTGTGGCCAATTTCTTATCCAGGTGGTGGCCCGAGCCCATAAGCTTTTTGCTTCCAAGTGATCCTACCGCCCTGCACAGGTCCTGCCATGGGAGAACGAAACAATAATTTCCATGATAAAATTTGATGAACTTCCTCCAGTCTTATCTCATGCACCCCATCCTTGCCATCTGATCCACATAGAGACTCAACTTCCACAAGCCAGAACCAACTTTCATAGTAATCATAAGAAGAATTTAAGAGATCGACATGACTTATAGCATAAGTGTAGTCCTTGTACCTAGATCGTCGCAGACCTTTGTATCTAACCCCACAAAAACTTCCATAAAGAAAAAAGGCACAAGAATTAGCAAGACAGAGAAAGGAAAACTTACAGTTCCGGGGCCAAAAGACATGTAGGGAGAAAAACTTCCACTCATACCCAGGAATTACAATAAAACTAAGCCTAGAGGCAAAACTGATGACGACACATCCCCAAAACCTAGGATTATCAAACCAAACCAGACAAAGAAGGTCCCCAGGGCCGACGATAGAGGAACAAATCCCATATAACCCCATTCAAGAAAGAATAATTTCGAACCGAACAGACACAACGACCATACCGGTTAACATGACATATTGCATCAAGGATACAAGCACCGAAAACTTCCTGAAACCTCGCTTTCTCCCAACCTCAAGCAAGTTGACCCCATACAGGCCCAAATCCCATAACCAGACAAGTTGATGCATGGAGGAGGGAGAGAAGAAGCAGATCACATACCAGTTTGCACTCGCCTGAAGAAGATTAGTCCACCACCTTGCCTGGAGCTGCATTATTCCTTTGCTCTCAGCGTCAACCTTCCACAATTCTTTACCCTGGACAAAGAACCTACCTTCAACTCTCGCAGAGCACTTGACACAATGCCAAACCCAAGAAACAATGCCGATGCCACCTCCTACAAGAGTAATAACCTCTTGCATGCAAGGAGCCACCACATCTATCGCCTCGAGCGTGTGGAGGGTGGTGGGTTTGCACCCCAATATCCTTCGCATTTAACTATCTTAATGGGAGTGTTGTCCAACTCACACCCCGATCGGGGGAATTTTTAACAAGTTATACCAAAAGATTCTTGTCTTGTTAAATTCGAATTCCAAATTTTTAATTTGCTCATATTGGTTCAAATAACTTAATGACTCCAATGCCAACTGAAGGCCATAACTTGAAACCTTTTCTTTTGAGCTCTATTAATTCTATATCCATTCTAATTTATAATCAATTGTTTGCTAATTCATATAATTATCTATTTTTCTAATTGTATATTGTGTATAACTCAAATAAACAACATGGTTTTTTGTATGAGGAAATAAGCAAAAAGATATTGAAGACATTTGAGTTTCCTATGAGCTTGTAAGCCATAAAAAACTAAATATAAAGTTTGTCTAGAGAAATAGTTATTAGATTGTACCACGATATGTAATATCACAACACCATTTGTAAATGAAAAAAATGAAATTTACAAAGATAATTAATTGGTTGAGAATAAAAACATTTTCAACATATTCCAAAATCCTAAAATAGAAATATATTATGCATTACATTTTATAGAGACAATTTTGCAAGACAAGGAGCTTGAATTTAGAAATGACAAAAGCATGCTAGGTAAGCTAAGAAGAAGTCAGTTGGGTGTAGCTTGAGTGATTGAGAGGAAAAACTGTTTTCCCTTTCACTCAGGTTTGAATCACACTTTGTGACATGTTTTCTCTTTCTAAACTAATTGTAATTGAGATGTTGACCTAACATTGAGCCATGGAGACTCTAGTTTACCTAGAGTACCATCCCTGGAAGAAGGGTAAGTGGCTAGTGGGTTTCTCTAGGAAATTCATTAGGTGGAAAAGGGAATACAAGAAGAATTATAAATGGATACAAAACCTTTGGAATTTTTTCTTTCCTCCGGGGTCCAACTTTTGTAGCTCGTTGTCACTCTAAATTAATCAATGTGCCAACTAAAAAAATATCTTAAGTAACGTTATCAACTGTCACAACCCCACGACGATCACACCAATCATACCACTGCGGGCACACGACACTGACAATTTTCCATTGCAAGGCACACAACTACTTGCTTCTAGACTTCACCTTTAGCCTATGTATCTCTTAGTGAAGCCACTATCAACTTTGCGCAAGTAAGTTTTCAAGCAACTTCAACAAAATAGCCCTTTGGTTGTTCACATCTTCTATGAAGGAGACAAGTATTCACTTGCCTTGCCATCTCCATCCATGTGCTGCCCTAGGTTTGCACCAACATCCTCCACGAATGCTCTAATGGAAACTACCAAATAGTTAGTATGTTGAGATAGGTAAAATTAGCTAGTAAGGAGAAACACATAGGGAAAAACTACATTTTAGTATAACTTGATTTTTTAGAGAGGTGTCATACAACGAAATGAACTACTTCAAACATGTATATATACTAAAGTGTGCTATTAATCTCATTTTGCAAAATTTGGGCCCCACAAGCTTATGTAGGCTTACTAGAGACTGCATGTTGAACCAAAGTTTTGTTAAAGCTACCTCAACTACCGAAACAACCGCCTTCCAACGAAGAGTATTCTTTGAAAAATATGGTCCAACTCTCCTTCCATAACCATGTATACCATACCCATCTTGTCCTTGTACCCCTTCATTTTGAAATTCCCTTCCAATACCATCTCCCCCTGCTCAAATCAATAACAAATAAAAAAATTGTCCCAAATGTATATCAAATCTTGGCATCAATAGGTGAATAAAGACTTTCACTACCTTTTTCGTCTGATATATAATTAAAGAACCATGCATATTACCATATATTAAATCAGAGACTACGAAAACCCAAAAAACAAATAGAAATTAAATTACATTAAAACGTAAATCACTTTGGAAAGAATTCAAGTATTCAAAATCAATAAAGGCACAACAAACTTCAATATCTTTTCCAACCACAATTAAACCTAATCTAATTCATTGCAATCAGATAAATAAATAGAGAAGATGAAAACAATTATTTTATTAAGTCATCCTCCTAAAATTTAAAAATTCTAATAAAAAAAGTCCTCATATTCTTGTTGACTATGTTGACCCTCTCAATCTAAATTTCACAAACTTTTTATTCCATTTCTAATTCAAAGGAAATTACAACAAACACAAAATTCCATATATATATA
>APFE031277881.1:0-14449 GCA_000404065.3 Pinus taeda | reverse complement strand
ATCCCATTATTACATTATTACCTTGGGTACCTCCCTCGGTACCCCATATTACCCCCCCTAGGTATATAACATTTTTTGAATTTGGGTATTTTTCCACAAAGAATCCAGATCTACAATTAGATTTTGTAGATCTTGCACCAAGACGTCTAGATCTACGTCGCAAACTCGATGCCCTGAAAAATTATCTGCGACCCCACTGATTTGTAAATCAGCGATATCTCCTTCATCCGGACTCCGATTTGACCGATTTTTTTTTGAAATCGGATATTTTTTCACAAAGAATAAAGATCTGTAATCAGATTTTGCAGATCTTGAACCAAAACATACAGATCTGATCTGCAAACTCGCCGCCCTTGAAATCCTGCAAAAAGTAAAAAAAAATTCTCCACTTTTGTGCACAAGAAAGTGCTCTTATACCACTTGTTGTAGATCTGACCCAAGAATATTATAGATCTACCACTTGTTGTAGATCTAAACCAGTTTCATATAGCTTTGATACCACTTGTTGTAGATCTAAACTGGAAATATCATAGATTTGATATGAAAATATAAGATAATGCAAATAAACACAAGAAATAAGATAGAAATGCTTATTTATTATCAAACCCTTAAGGTAGGGAAACACCATACATTCACTCCTTAAGGAAGGAGAATACTCCACAAGCCATATGCTTGTTCATACAAGAATACTTCTCTTCATATCTCTCCATGTGGAGTCTCTAGCGTCTATATAGGCCTCATACATACAATACCATGCATCATTACCATGGTTTCCTCATACCATCAACTAATACCATGGGCCCCTTACATTATTATTAACTACTTGTGGTCCCTTACATGACATGGGTTAACCACCTTATTTATTACTATGGCCCATCCCATTATTACATTATTACCTTGGGTACCTCCCTCGGTACCCCATATTACCCCCCCTAGGTATATAACAAATGGATTCAAAATTGGAGGACTTGAGGACACACTAGCATAGTAAAGGCTAGGAGATCAAACTTTTTATTTGGTAATTTTGTCAGGAAAGTGATGCCCTAGGTGGCCCAACTTGGCTAGAGCTAGAAGAGAAAGGGAGAGGTGGAGAAAGAATTATCTTTGAATGATCACCTATTGGTGTCCATATGCCTAATCCCTTGGGGAGAATGGAGTCTAGGAGAATGATGAGAAAGGAACTCGTATTTTAGTTAAGGAGGCCTTAAGGGGTACTTCACTTGGCCTTCATGAAAAGAAGAAGATAAATTCACTTGTGGAATTATTAGTTTCTATAGAATTTATGGTGGCAATAACACATCTCATTCCATTTATAAAATTAGAAAATTGGTTTTAAATTTCCTCTTCTAATTATCACATGATTCCAAGTGCACCTGATTTTGATGAGAGTTCAAGGTAGTCTTGCTGAAATATCTACCTAGACGTCCACCTTAACCAATGCACTAATGTCCTCACCCCTGATTGAGTATGGATAAGACCTTTTCGTTAGGATATAGAAATATGGACTTTCACTCCTGTTTTAGAGGATAGTTTGGAGATTTCCATGAAACTATCTTCGAGCAAAGGTGAGTATGATACTATTCTATGTATTATGCAATTGTTGTTTAAAAGAAAACACAATTGCAATAAAGTCTTTAGGTGCCAATATATGCCTAGTCAAGGTTTGAACATGTGAAATTTCTAGGTGCCCATATATACCATTTCCATGGAAAAATGTAATTAAATTATGTGGTTGACCTTTATCGAAGTGGATTAACAAAACACCAAATCACTAGCCATTCTACACTAGAAGAGTTGTTTTAAAAGATACTAGAATGAGATTTAATCCAATTATCTATGCAAGCATTACACTCCAATTTTTATCTAGTCTCTCTAAGTGCTAAAAGAGTTGTTTTAAAAAGATACTAGAATGAGATTTAATCCAATTATCTATGCAAGCATTACACACCAATTTTTATCTAGTCTCTCTAAGTGCTAAAACATGTTGAATAACTACATCAAAGCTAAGCTAGAATTGAACATTACCTAACTATGAAGAACTTGTTGCTTGCCACTATAGAATCCAACCCCTTTATGTCATAAGACCATTTAATATAACCTCCATAAATGAAATCAAACTTAAAATATAAAAATAAATCACGAAAATTGAACCTTGCGTTAGAATTTAAACTCCAAAGTTAAGCTCTTGATTCCCGCTATGAGATTGCACATTAAATATAAATATAAATCATCACATTTTATTAAAATAAATAATCATGAAATATTAATAACAGACAATAATATTGACCAAATAATCAATCAAAAGGATTGGGTTGCCACAAACGTCCAAGATCCTTAATTCGCTGAAGCCAACAAAGATACGACAAAATATGAGAAAAACTCATCCGAGTCCAGCGGCCCACTAGCATTGCTTAATAATAAGTGACAGCTGGTTCTAGTAATAACTACTACTTCATGCGCACCCTGCTGGTGCATTAATCCGATTAACTTCGGAGAGATTGTTTTCAAAACCCTGAATTAGGTTTTCAAAATATTGGCCCGTCGTTTTTGTGAGCTTTTCAAGCCTGCTACAGAAGTGATCAAAATCGCGCAACTCCTTTTTCCCAGTCAAACTATCAGCGTCAGCTTTAAGGGCGCTTTCTATATGGTCTTGTAACTCTTGTTCAACGCAATGATGAAGTCGTTCTAAACTACTTTCAGCTTCACCTTGCAGGAATTCGAAAAGTTTTTTTTTTTTGCGAACAATATCAGCTTCCTGGTCATCATCGCTGGATGCCGGGGTTAAATAATAGCCATATGCATATGTCCATTTAAGCATGTGCCTGCATTCTACTATCTGCAACCATGCATCTACCACACATTTGAAATTTGTTAAACCAGATCGACTCATTCTCGTCTGTTTACACTCATTCAATCTTTTAATCTCTACCTCTCGCACAGCCTGCAGATCAGATAACGCCTTTTCCTCTGACTTTTCATTTGCCTTCCATCTTTCAATATAAAATACCAACCTATCTGAAGAAGATGTTTTAGCTGCAAACCTTTTCCAAGAATCGACTGAGGCCGAATTCCTGGATTGATTCCCTGCATTGCAGGGACCATGTTTAAACCAATCACCAAGGCATAACCAACAGAATTGAAATTCACACGGGGACCTACATGTCATGTGCATACACCCTTGATTTTTCTCTATTGGTCGACCACACTTTGGACACGGCTTGGAATTACAAAATATCCAGTACGTATTGAGTGAATCACCATTATTAATTTGATCAATCCATTTTTTGACTGTCGCAGCCTATTGGACGAAGAGACTCCTCTAAACAATTCCAGCAAAATTTATGTGAACAATTGCAGACAACCTCCTTATGAGTTACATTAGAATAGGCAGAGTCAACCTCCACACAGTACGCACAGTCTGGCGCTGGACACCATTTAACCCTGTTGTTTTGTTCAACATATGACCTCACAAGATAGGTTCTATATTTGTTCAAATCTTCCTCAGATAACCCCAGAGAAAAAACCATGTCTTCACTCACAATGGCACAGCATCGTGGACATCATAGTTTGAGGCATCCTGCACCATCATGATTTATTGATGTGTGAATAAAAGTTCGCCAACAATATTGGCAAAATAAATGGTCGCAGTACTTGAGTGACTTCATGTCTCTGATCTTGAAATCATAGAAACATATCGGACAGGTAGTTAACTCCATTTTTTCTTCTTTGGTCTCATGTTTATTGTCCGGCTGCAACAATAGGCCCACACCATTTCTTACTTTCTCCTCATCTGCAAACCATTGATCGTTGGCATTAATAGAATCCCAATCGAAGTGACGCAAAAGAATAGCTGCCTCGGCTTCAGAGACAGTCAGCACAGTTGAAACGCTTTTGGTAGCATTGTGCTGACGCTCACGAATGTCGTTCAGACTTAAAACCATATATTTCATACGTCTTTTATTGTCATCATGACGACTGCATGCTAATTTCAACATCTTTTCATATCTCAATTCTTCATCTTCGTTTTCGCTTTGGTTGCTTTCCCTTTCATCGCTTTCGCTGTCATACATCTCATTATCGGACATTTCATCGTATAAAGCCATATTGGTCGAGTGCGAGTACATCAGAGTCTGAGACTTTTTTTCCTGGCCTTGCGGAATCCACAGAAACAAAACGCTGAATCCAGAGAAACAAAACGCCTCTGAACGTCTTTAAGCAAGTTAAAGTTAAACCGCAACATTGTCAAGAAACTCTGTCTGCTTACCTTTTTGTACTAAATCAATCTTTGCTTAGCTGATATTTATACTGATGTCACTGGGCGCAGATACCAAAAACCATTCAAGAGCCGACATTGGTGATTATCTGCTTGATTTTAAATGTAATTTAAAATAAGGCTTACAACCCAAAGTAAAGCAGTTTCCCCGCCATATATTTATCCGTGGAGACGCTTTCTGTTGTCATTATTACTTATTTTTTAAGGAGAAACATTCCATTCCGTTGTCATTATTAATGAATCACACATCCTAACATCCACAAAATATATCTTAGAAAGTACGGTGAATTAAAATAGTAAATTTTAACTAAATTTTTCTGGCTGAATATGCCAAAAATTTCACCATTTGAAGTATCCCAGAAAAGAATGTAATAAAAATGTAAAAGTGATTCATTCAAAGTATAAAAACCCTAGGATTATACGCTCTCATACCAAATGTTAACACCCAAATACATAAAATTCAATAGTTCACACCATGTACAGAAATGCCTCAAAATACCTCAAATAGATTTATACATCAAAATAACATCCACACCATCCATAATGAATACATTATCACTATATACATCGATCCACACATTACACATGCAATCCCTTCATTATTAGGATGATCCTATTACATATACATTTACATATTCCATAGTAAGGCGAGAATGCAAAATATGTTCATTTAAGGCCTCAAAATGACTCTTGATGTTTTTGACTTTCCAAACAAGGACTGCTGGAATAAATGGTCGTGTGCACTGATTCCTCCACTTTTTCTACTTTGAAAGCATCAAGATGGATGAAAAATAAGATACTCACCCAATCCTGATCATACACCCTCATTTTGGGAGGATTTTGGTCCCCAAAAGCATCTACTGAATGAGGTGAGTATATTTTGATGAAAACTTGACTAAACTGAGAGGGCGGGGGTGACTAAGTGTCCTACATTCATGGACATCAAAATTATATTCTTGTAGCTGATTGTCTGAAAAATTAAATGAGCATATTAAAATGTAATTACCAATTGATTTAATATGCGAACATCAAGTAATAAGTTAACCTAAACATCACTTATTTCGATTAAAGGAATAACCTCTTCTATTTTTTTCTTAGCTTGAAACACATCAACATAAGTCTAGTCACACCTCAAGTGTTTTGTTAGGGGAGAAAGACGACAAGTATACCAAGCTTTTGATAATATGGGTTAAACACATTCCCTCCTATTACTCGGCTGTTAGCGAGTCTATTCATTAACCCAATAGAGTCACCTCAAGGAGATGCAAGCATCGCTTCGTTCCTAGCATACTTGTTTAATACCACAATGAAGTTGTTTTGGGAGGCCCAACTTTAAACATACGATCATGACAGATGGGTGAGGAACCACATGACTGGCTTAGATGGCAGAGAAAATGGCACAATGAGCTAGTTGGTGGCTGCAAGGAGTTGCTGGATGCTATCTTGGAGAATGTTTTTTTTCCTAGAGATATCACCCGCAAAATGGTGGGTAATAGTTCCCCTCATGCATCCAATAACTAAGCAATCATTTTTACCCATGGGTCTTTTGCCCACAATTTTGGGTACAAATCCCATCACTTGAGTACATTTCCCACAAAACCACATTTGTGTGGGCCAACTCCACATAAACCTAGTACCCTAGAGGTTGTGGGAGTACCTCCCAAGCTACAATTATCAGCACTCCCTCTTAGTTAGGGAGGTATTTCCACTACTTGGAAGTAACTCATCAACGACACTAGCCCAATCTTGGCATCCACCATTACAACATACTCTGTAGAATGATACACACTCTCATCGGTAGGGTCCATATAACCAAAAGGCTCTAACTCCTTGTTCTCATGATAGGTCTTCAACCCATTTCACATTTCCTTCTTTCCAGTTATAGAAGTTTCCTAACTCTCCACTGACCATGCGATCTTTTTGGGTTGTTGATTCTCCCTCTGAACTTGCAAACTCCCACTTGAACTTGATCCCCTCTTAGTCTCTGAAACTTGCTTCTTCCCTTGTGTTTAAGAATGTAGCTATGGTTTGCCTTCATAATAAAAAAAATCTATTTATAAAATTACAAATTATATTTGTGTCAAAAGAATATTTTAAGGCATGTTATCAATGGCCTTTTTCAAAAGAAAGAAATTTAATTTTTCATATTGAATTCAAGACACCATAAGATTTCAAGTTAGCCTCCCATGTGTTCAAGTCAGATCAACCCATTATGGAAACCATTAAACTTCATTAATTACTATATAAAGGAGACACTCATCCTCCTTATTAAGCACTTCTCATCCATGATCTCAAGTATCTTATCTATGGAAAGTCAAGGAGGTCGAGATTAAGGAGAAGAAAGCTAGGTCGACATTCCTAAGAGAGGAGTTCTATGATGATCCAAGTTTTGTGAGAGGGTCAAAATTTTGTGATGGTTCTATCTCTGTTGATGAGTCAAATACTATTATTTTTCTATCTTTCTTGATGATATGAGTTCTGAGATGATTCTTTTGAAATATGTAAGTAGGTTTGGTCTTCATAAATGTATTTGATTCATAATGAAATGTATTTATCAAAATAATAAATAAAGTATTATATAATTATAATTATGGCATATTAAAGCATGGGTTTCATGCTTGGGTCATCACGTTTTAGGTCAAGTCCCTATTGAGGACTTCTAGGATTTATTCTGAGTCATTAGAGTCATTGTCTATTTAAAGAGACCGTTCTTGGGGTTTTGAATCATGTAAAAAGAATTAATATTGAGTCAAATAAGCTATTTGTCACCTCCGCACAAAGTTGGCCTTAAGAAGATCAAGTTGGCCTCAAATTAGGTAATTTTACCTCACTAGAAGCCTATATATTGGAGTAGTTTGAATTCATTTGGAGCAATTCACTTCTCTCAAGCAAGTTTGAAATTTAGAAGAAAGAGGTTGGAAAAGTACAAAGAGAGGAAGGAAGTCAAAAGGAGTGTGAAATTGGAGAAAGAGGTAGAAAAGAAGAAAATCAAAATTTTGGGCTCTCTCTCCCTCTCTCTCAGGTCGATTCCTCTAGGAGATCGAAGTCTCTCTTGTCAGGTTGAAGTTGTTGCTACTTCCAGTTGCTGGGTTGAAGCTTCTACTACAAGTTGTTGCTAGGTCGAAGTTTCTATTGAAGGGTTATCATCTGCAAGAAGGAATAAAGGGATGACTTGGTGTGGAGGAAGTCTTTCTCTAGGTCTAGAGTCTTGGATTATCTCTTGAAACTATTGAAGGAATAATTCTTGACTGGGTTTTCCCCTAGATAGGGGCCCTGGCTGCCCACGTACATCTGGTGTCTTTGTGCTATTGTTTTGGTATTTATTGATGAACTAAAATATAAAAGAAGAACATAAAGGTAAAATAATAACAAAAAAATAAAAGAATCACAAGTAATTATCTACTTAAGAAAATCTTTACGCCTTTATGATTTTGTAACATGGTAGCAGGGCTAAGGTGAAGAAGGAAAAAGGCAGTTTGGGGATTTACTAAAACAAGTCTAAGAAATCTCAAAAATATTGAATAAGGGATCATATAAGGAGATCTTATAAGGGAAGAAGCTTAATACCTTCAAGGACAATGTCTAACACAGTAGAGGGTGATAAAAAATTGGAGGGAGCATCAAATTATAGGGCATGGAAGAAGAGAATTGAAATCATTCTTGAAAAGAACAAAGACCTTGATTTGGTTAAAGGAAAAGTGAAGAAACCTACCGAAGAATCTAGTGATGGAGATAAAGTGAAGTTTAGATATTCAAAGATATTGGCTTTGACACTAATGGTAGAAAGTATAAAGGACAATATTGTCCCATAAATTTCCAACATAGACCATGCTCAAGAAATTTATGAAGCCTTATAAAAAAATTTCACTATCAAGAACAATGGTTAAGTAGCAAGTCTGAAGAATGAATTGAGGACCACAACAATGACAAAGGATGACACCTTGGCTTCCTTATTTGAGGATATCTATAATTGTAGATGAATTTTTTAAGCCATATATGGAATTGTATCGGAAAAAGAGCTAGTGATTACTACAATATTGGGATTGCCACCTACTTGGAGTGCTTTTGCTTGAGGACTCAACACATGGAAAGAAACTCCTACATTCAAACAATTATGGAATTCCTACAACCAAGAAGAGATTATACTCTCATTAGTATCCAACAATGAAGAAGAAAATCTTTCAAATTCACACTCCGCTTATCACAAGAAAGGAAACTTCAAGAAGTCAAAAGGGCCAAGAAGGAAGGTAGACATGTCCAAAATAGTATTCTAGAAATGTCATAAAATGGGTCACTATAAAAATGATTGTCCTGACAATCCTAAGAAAAAGAAAAGGAATAGTGACCAAGCTAATGTTGCTAAATAAGGATCTCCAAAGAAGAACAAATCCGAAGAATTGGATATAAGGGACTTACACTACTAAGTCCTTTGCTCTAAGCTTTAGTTGTTTCATTTTTTTTTTCTAGTATTTGTAGGTTTAACATATTTTGGAAAAACATTTTTGATTTTTCTTTATAAGGTTATAGGTATCCTTTAATCTTGGAGGGATCCGTCACTAACCTCCAAAGATAAGTATATTATTACCTTTTCATTTTTAGTTTTCCTTACTTATCTAGTTGTGCTTGAATTAAATACTAATCACATTTCTATTCATATTTTTCTTGTTTAGGAAAAGCTTGCTGAATACTTAAGGATTGTGGAAGAATACCTCACAAAACCAGGCATTGGAATTACAAGGGTTGTTTAAACAACTATGCTTTAGACTTTAATTTTTGCTGTCCTCGTGATATTCATTCTTGATAAACTATTCTACATTACTAACATCACTGTGTCTAACTCTCTTGAATCATAAATATTCTAGATTGGCTGATTCATCATTAGATAAATCTACCCTCATATATGTTATTACTCTTGTGGAACCCTAAAAAGGTTCCTTGTAAAAACCCCTAACTTAAGGGTATGTCGATAATAATGTGTGAAACCCTAGCCTATTTAGGGTTATTGATGAAATCCAAAGAAACTGTTTGATTCTTTGATAATGTCACATTATGGATTTTAATATGGTTATGAAAACAATAACTTGTTAGGGTTGAATGGTGACGTTTGAAATCCCAAACCTTTGAAGTATTGATAAATTAGGGTTTTCTATGTTTTGTATTGAAGCCCTAGATCATTAGGGTTTGGTAAGGATTATAAGTAGGACCCTTATTTTAGATAATGTCATAGAAATGAAATCCTAGGTATATGTGTGTTTGTCCAATCAAACCCTAATATGATCAAGTTTGTTATAGGTCTAAATTTAATATATTAACATTTGTATATTTGGTTTTAACTAACACATGTTATGATATGCTTATGTATGATGATGGAATTCTAGATATATGAGTTGACCTAATTATTGATGGCCATGAGTCCTAGGGTTTCGAACTAAGCCCTAGTCGAAGTTTGATTCTCTAGGATTATGGTATTTGTGAATTCTAGGGTTTTGTAACTAAACCTTAGTAGAAATCCAATTCTCTAATATGTGATTACTAGTGTGATAATCTGAGATTTATGAAATATTGTTGAAATCTAAGTATGAGCTGTGATTGGTTTTGATTTTTGGAGCTTAATGGCTCATGTATGAAATATAGGATCTTGCACTAAATCCTAATGGAAGTCTAACATATGAGTTCTAATGTTGTTAGATGCATTTTAGAACTATATTCATTTGAATTCCTTCTAGGGTTTGCAATATTTTGTAGTAGGGTATGTCATACCTATGGAAGAAACATTGAAGCCTTAGATATAATTAAGGTTGCTATCTTGATTAAGGTACTCAAAGTCTTGATGATGAAATCTAGGGTCTATGAAAAAACCCTGACATATAGTTAAAGTGTAAAAGTATGTGTTTATTATTGTGAACCTAAATAAGTTTAGGTATTTGATGCCTAATGTCAAATGCTTCCATTATTATATTATGATATATATAACTTCATGCTTCTATATAGACTTTTTTGTTCTTTCTATATAAGTTGTACAAGTATATGGTATTCAACATAATGAAGATGCTTGTAAGTAAAGCTCATATGGTAAGCATGATGAAGAAAGTTATATGAATTATGATGGTCATAAGAAGGATCGAAGCCATGAAAGATTCTCTGATGTCATAGAAAATAAGTTGATATCCCTAAGTTAAGAAGGAGCTTGGATGAAAGGAATATCCCTATTTGAGAGGGAGGGCATATCACAATCAGATGAACAACTTGAAAGAAGAAATTGGAGAATGAATTTTGAGGAGTTGTTGAGATAAAAAAAACAAGATCTGTTTGTAGAATATGTTGCTGCATGTGAAATAAGAAAGAAAAATGTATGATTAAGGAATCTTATGTCAAGATTAATTTGGAAGCCTACTATGATAAATTGAAAAGCAACATCAGTTGTCTTGAAGACCCCGAAGGTTTGTGTTTACTTATGTACTTTTAAAAGTTTGTTACTTATTCGAGTTGTGTTTGTACAAGTAAATCTCTCATAGTTTTGATGGCATGTTGGTTACATAAGAGAGATTTGTTACCGATCTGCTTGATTGGGGAGCATTTTCTACCAATTGGAATAATCATGAGTGTTGAGGCTTTCTGTGTAAGACACATTGCTTGGGAGGAAATCTGGCCAACATGTTGTGTTGATGTCTAGATCTCGAAGTAGGGAGGGTGGCATTGGTCATAGAGATTTGACCTTAGATACATACTTGTATCCCTGGGTTGATGGTTAGCAAGTAAGCCTAATGATACCTAGAGAGGTTGAAAGCTTTAGTCCATCTTAGTCCCACTCGAATAGATTTCTATGGTCAGGAATCTAGTCCATGGAATCGCAAGTGCCTAAACTATTGGAGGACCTTGGATAGATTTTCGTGGTCAGGAATCTAGTCCATAGCTTTGCGGTGCCTAAATTCTTCATGGTTTATTTTCTTTGAGATCTTCCTTGTATTTATGAATAACTCCCTAGTTAAGAACAAGTGTTGAAATATGTAACTAGGTTTGGTATTCATAAATGTATTTGAGTCACAATGAAATGTATTTATCAAAAGAATAAAAAAATACTATTATTATTATTATTGTGACTTATTAAATCATGGATTTCATGCTTGGTTCATCATGTTTTAGGTCAAAGTCCCCATTGAGTACTTCTAGGATTTAATCTGAGTCATTAGAGTCATTGCCCATGTAAAGAGACCCTTCTTGGGCTTTTGAATCATGTAAAAAGAATTAATATTAAGTCAAATAAAATATTTGTTACTTCCACACCAAGTTTGCCTCAAGAAGATCAAGTCATCCTCAAACTAGGTAATTCGACCTCACTAGAAGCCTATTTATTGGAGTAGTTCGAATTAATTTGGAGCAATTCACTTCTCTCAAGAAAGCTCGATATCCAGAAGAAAGAGCTGGGAAAAGTACGAAGTGAGGAAGGAAGTCAAAGGAGTGTGAAATTGGAGAAAGAGGAAGAAAATAAGAAAATCAAAATTTTGGGCTATCTTTCTCTCTCAGGTGGATTTCTCTAGGAGATCAAAGTTTCGCTTGCCAGGTCAAATTTGTTGTTGTTTTTGTTGCTGCTAGTTGCTAGGTCGAAGCTACTACTACAAGTTGTTTTTTCTAGGTCAAAGTTTCTATTGAAGGGTTATCATCTGCAAGAAGGAAGAAATAGTTTACTTTGTGTAGAGGAAGTCTTTGTCTAGGTCAAGGGTCTTGAATTATCTCATGAAACTGTTTAAGGAAGAATTGTTGACTGAGCTTTCCCCTCGATAGGGGTTTTTCCCTAGCTGTGTGCCTACATCTCGTGTCTTTGTGCTATTGTTTTGGTAATTGCTTGATGAACTAAAGTATAAAATAAGAACATAAATATAAAAAAATCACAAGTAATTATCTATATAAAAAAATCTCTCTGCCTTTTTGATTATCTAACAGATTCGAGTTTTGTGAGAGGACCTGAGTTTTGTGATGATTCTATCTTTGTTGACGATTCACTACGATGATTCATGTTTTGTGAGTGGATCCATGATCTATGATGGTCATATCTCTAATGATGATATAATCCTATTCTTTGATTATGATGCAAGCCTACTCTATGATGATGATCCAAGTTTCTCTGTGATGAATAAACCAATTTTTTTTGTGATGGATCAAACCAAGCCCTTGTGAAGAAGGACCTATGATCTAACCCTATGAAGTCTAGTGAAGCTTCTCAAGATGAATATTTGTGGAAAAGTGAAGAGGTTATAATAGGCATCTTGTTGGTAGTCTTGTAAACACATCTTGTTGAGTAGTGGACCATAAGCATGGACTCTTATGTATCTCTTGTTGAACTGAAGATTTCTTTAAGAAGAAGGTTTTTGGGTTCCCCCCTAGTGTGATTTACGAAGGTAAACATTGTGTCTCTCTTGTGCATTTTTATCTTTGCTAATTCATTGTCTTTATGGTTGGATTTTTGAATTTTTAATTTCTAAATGATACAATTGAAGTGGTAAATAATTATCTATACCATTGGAAGTAATTATCAAGTTTCAGAAATATTATGCTTATGTAAATTTCACTCAAAAAGTCAACATGGTATCTAAGATTTGGTAAAAGGAAGGAGCACTGAGATCACCTATAATTGAAGCACTAATGGGATAAGCCATTTTCACTCCAAGCAAGTTTTCGAATCCCTAATAGATCAAATACATTTTTTGCATCTAACAAAGACTAGAAGTCAAGTCCAGTTTGAAGTGATTTTGTGATATAGGCCGAAAGTTATTCTATGGTGAATTCGAGATCACTTTGAGACACCGGTATGAGTTGCAAAGGTGTTATTCTAGTATAAGATTTTGTAGTGTTCCAAAGCCATTTTTTATGATACAAGTCTGAGCTATTTTTTGAGATACTTGTCCAAGACCAATACCTTCCGTGGTTCTGTCTGAGCATCTATGGTTCTATCTCAACTCTTGTAGTATCATTCAAGAACCTTTTGTGGTGAATTTTGAGTGGCAAGAACGAGTTACTTCTATATTACTTAGGAAGTGAAGTCTGAGGGATAAAATATGAGACAATTCTATGGTATATATTTGAGGTTCATCCAAGGGATAGACCAAGAGTTCAAGATATAACTTGAGCTCCTAAGGTATGATCGCCACGATGCATTGCAACATATAGTTCTCAAACTTTTTGAAGTCAAAATTGTAACTTGTCAAAATATCAAGTATAAGTGTAATGGAGAAAGTCTATTTTAAAGACTCGTGTCAAAATTTCTATTAGATTTTTTGACCTCTAGTATCTTGAAAGATGAAATTGCATTAGAGGACCTTGTTAATGATCTTGATACATTACCTTTACTAATCATATGAAATTATAAAAGGAATCCTTAAAGAACCATGTGTAGGCCATTATCAATGACCTATTAGAAGACATACAATTTGTTTTGAATTGTGCTTAGAGGGAAGACGGAATTCTAATTTGGAGGAACCATGAAGGTGTGAATATTCTATCTTGTTACAATAGTTATTAAAGCATATGAAAAAATTTCTGAGCTTATAAGAAGAGGCTAAGCTCCCCTTGAAGAATGGAGTCCAAAGCCATTTAGACTAGTAGACTACTTGGATTGAGAATCAATATTAGCTTGCTAAAGCATGGGATTGCATGGATTTTTGGAATATGATTTGTAATGAGTTAGGGTTTGGAAGACTTTGAATAGGATATCTGATTTTTTTAGATAAAACCCCCATATTAAACTATCTCTTGTGTAAAGAGTAATTAGGGTTTTAACATATAGATATTTAATTTTTTTAAACCCTAGAAATCATAAAAGAGATTTAATAAGAGATTTCCTAGGGTTATGGACAAAACCCTAGGATGAGACATTTTCACTGAGAAAAGAAACCCTTGCTCATGTAAGGTAGGTATGTCATCATGTTGATGTTGAGTATGAGGATGTTAATTTGCAAGATGAACACAAGAAGTGAAAGTTCAATACGGAGCTAATATTCTTATTAAAGATAAGTATTCTATATCTCTTTTATCATTACTATTGATAATTTTACTAGTATATGGTATCTTGTATTTGTATTCTTTGCTTGGTTGTAAATATTCTTCCATGGCCTCTTAGTGAGGATTGCAGTAACATGGTGAAGGCTTCCTAGACTTTAGTAGCAATATTGAAAGAAAAAA